>WTSP01024048.1:3017-21590 GCA_025331215.1 Actenoides lindsayi
TCGGGGCGTGTGTTTGGTGGGTAGGGGGGCGGGTGGGGACGCCGGGGAGGGGGGGGGGGGGGGGGGGGGGGGGGGGGGGGGCGTGCAAATCCTCTAATCATGTAAGTCAGTGCAGGCATATACTAATGAGAGCTTTGATTGACCAGACTTAACACACGTCAGCATCTGTGGTTTCAACTTCTGCTTAGTCATGGATGCTCCTCTGACTTTTTTAGCAACTCTCTTCCTCCATCAGCCTCACCTTTCCCCTCTTTTCAAAGCTAATAGAAGTACTTACCTTACACAAATAATTAGCACTTGGATAGCACTCTGAAACCACCAGGTTAAAACACCTAAGTGATTTAAGCTTTTCCACCCCGGTAGGAAAAAGGGCAGAAAAATAAGGCTACATGTAATACAAAATAACGCCATACTATTTCTAATAGGATCTTCCATATTCATTTAGCTCAAAATGCTTTGCAAAGTTACTGGGAATGCAGCTAGTTATCAAGCTAAATATAGTAAAACATCAGAGGTAGAGGCAAGGAATTTAGAAAAGTGAAAATATGTGGAGAGAAAGAAGCCAAGATGGCCCATTTAAATCAGCCAGCTCATCTAGTTATTCTTTGTTTGCTTTTTCGGACTCTTTGGACTATATTTACTGCTGCAGCTTTTACAATGGCTTCCCCTTGGGAGTCCATTACATACTCAATTTATTCCCTGGGACAGAGAGAGTTTAAGAAGCTGGATGGTGTGAGAAACAAAAAGCTGGGTGCATAGCTGCCTGGTGCTGGACGGGCTCCCGGAGGTCAGGCTGCAGAAGAGCAAAGTGGGGGCAGCTTCATTTGGTGAGGGGAGGGAGCAGACCTGGCCAGAGATGCTGTCAGGGATGCTGACAGAAAGGCACCTGCTGATGGAGAGATCCCAGGGACAGAGCTGGTGGCATAAAGATCTGGTTGAGTTTGGAGAGGAACCTCATCTGTTGTCTCAAGCAAAACCAAACCCTCAAGCTTTGGGATGTTTTTTGAGGGCTGGTGAGAGTACCCTAGCTCCAGCATCTCTTGAGATAGCCCCAGGAAAATGCCTCTCAATCAGTGGAAAATGCTCACAACAAACCATCTGTTAGTAGTGATGTGGCAGTCAGGCTCTGTCACAAGGAAGGCCACAGACAGACTATATATTGCTTTGATGTGGGTCTCCTGCTGGTTAGTTCTCACTGCTATTTTTAGGCTGAGACACTTTATGCCTTCAACTTTCCCCTTTTTCTACTTTTTTTTTTTTTTCTCACCACCAAATGGCCATGAACTCTCTCACAGTCGGCAGAAATGTGTATCCTTCAGCAGTAATAGATCCATCAAGAATAGGCTGACGTAACTGAATGCAGAAACGCATATTTGAGATGCTGTTCATTTTAATAAACTACACTGCATGAATGGAATAGATATTGAATTTAACACATACTGGCATGAAATAATTCTTACTAAGTGGTGTCTGGAGTCAGTTTTCAATCTAATTTCCCCTTTGTAGATTTTTTTATAAATAGATTTTATAAAGCTCAGCAAATTAATTTTTTTAGCATGTAGCAGGTTTTCCCTATGATGAAGAGGACAAGTCTGGTTAAGCATCCACCTGTGCACTTAAGGGACTGAGATTGTTTGCTGGCCTCGGTAAGATGATATTCATCTGAATGCACCTCATCAGAGAAAAATCGAATTTTTCAGAGGTCCATCAGGCTTTTGGAAAACTAAGGCTTGTGTCAAGGTTAATTAGGAGATTAGGAAGTGCTTTGGAACAGCACCAGGGTAGCTGGCCCAACAAGGAAGACAGAGCCATCAGGCTGGCCCTCACCCAGCCCTACCAAGGCTCCATGAGACTGGATGCAGCTGTGCAGCCGGAGGCAAGGATGCCCAGGGGCATCTTTTGCATGCCCTGGGGTGAGCTGGTGGGAGAGGTGGCCTTGCTCAGGTGAAAGGCAGCTCTCCACTGCAACCCCTCTCAACACTTCTGCCTTCATCCCCACTGCACTCTTCAAAATGGAGCTCCAGCAGGAGGGTAAGAGCTCCATACAGACATGGTTTCCTTATCCAGATCTTGTTACTATTATTATTATTAAAGACATTAAGTGTAGGGTTACAAAGCCAAGAAGAACATCGTGATTAACCAGCCTGCCTGCAACGGACAGTGGGAACAGAGGTGGTGTTCATTCTCGTCATCAGTCTTCAGAAAGGACAGGAGAGATGCTGCCCTCAGGCACACAGCCTGTGCACAGATGAACATGTTTGGTGGATATTTCCTCTTACAAAAATAGGGGGAGGACAATATAGTAAGTTGCAGTCATTAAAAAGAGAAAGATGTTGATTTCCCTAAAGGCTTGACTACACGACTTCAGCCCAAAGTAGCTTGCGCCTTATGCCACATGGCCATCGTCTGTCATCTGTCATTTCACTCCCTTGCTGGAGGAGACTTGTCTGAGCAAATTCCTTTTTCTGGCTACTGGTTTCATAATGAAATGAGCCAGCTTTTTCCTCCATGACAACATGCTGAATCCAGACCAGCCTCTTAGCAGCTGGTGTCGTCTGATGGGTGGTTGGTCTCCGTCCAGTTCCTTGCTGGAGGAAAAAGCAAGCATGCCTCACTGCAGGGCTCCCCAGTTCATGTCAGAGCCCCCAAGATGGGACAGCATGGGGAGCACCTGTCGTCCTATGAAGATGTATCTCTAGGCAGGGATGTATTGCCCCACTCCAGGGGGGCACAAGGAAGGACAAGAAACTTCAGCTCTGCCCACCAGTAGATACCTCCAGCTGACTTTTCCTATGAAGATTATGGACATATTTGGCTTAATCCACAGGTCATGAGACTTGAACACACTTAACCTTTCAGTCAAGGCATAGCTTTAACAGGTCTGAGCAGACTGGATTAGAAAAAGGACTCTCCGCTGCTTCAGATTCTTGCAGTTCCAAACCAACCATATAGCTGTGATGAGTAGCAGAGACCAAGCTGCAGGACTTTTATCAAACAACCACTATACAGACTGTTTATTGTCCACTTGATGCCAGTCCTTGTCAGCATCAATATCCCAATTTCTCTTGCTACAAACAAAGGTTAAATGAGCCCAATTACTCTGGTAAGGTAATATCAATAATGCTACTAATTACAGCAATTGCATTATGGATCATTAGTTAGTGATTATGACTTTGTAAAGTGCTTGGCGATTTTATGCAAGAATCACTCACAATGTGTCATGGAAAAGAAATATCTTCTTGGCATTGCTAGTTTCCAGTCTCTACAAATGAACTTAAAAGTTCAAGTAAATACTGCCAGAAGCTTCTTAGGAAAAGAGATGTCTGCCTAGTATTTGCAGTTCCACAACACAAAACAGCAAGAAGGTGATGGTGAAACAGGGGTAGAGGGCTTCTACCGTAAGCAAATGAAAAATCACTGAGTCCTGAAAAGTTTAAGAAAACAGGATCCTATACAAATAAAACGGCCCCCGTTTGTGTGAGGTATTGACACGTTTTTCTAATAAGAGGCATTATTATCCTTACTGCCTCCCTGGAGAGTCTTGGCATGTCTTATTTTATTTGAATAAATAATTAATTTAGTTTAATTAAGATCATCCAACAGCCTGAAGACAGGTTTTACTAATTCAAGATTCTTTGGGGGGTGGGGCGGGGTATGTCTAAGTATGCAGATGGTAACTGCGGAGACTTATTTTTCTCTTTAAATTAAATTGGAGATGGTTGAAAGCTCTCTCTGTCCTGGAAATCCTCCTCTGCCTGTAGCTCTGCTGTCAGTGATGACCAAAGACACTATATTCCAGAAGACAAGCAGTAGGAACCCTCTCTGTCACCCCTTCTTTGGTCACAAACAAGTGGGCTCCAAGTGTCTAGATCACACTGGGGAATTTTTTGCTAATTTAACAGCTTTTCCAGGGCTTTTCCCAGGACCCTGTCCACCTGATAAGAAGTCACATTTTCAACCCCTAGCTTAGGTGAGTACTAAAATCATTACAACCCATCTTTCATGAAAAAAATAAAAGGAAAATTGAATTTAAAGCCAGAAAAGAGACCATTAAGATCCACTAATCTCACTCACGCACATGACAGACCATAAATTTCACCCTCCACCTCTTGCACCAATATGCAGTAGGATTAAAATGCTTTTTCTAGAAAAGATCCTTGTCTGGAAGATGATAAGCTTCCTCAGCTCATCATCCCATTAACAACTTCAAGGACTCTTTAGCATTTTGAAGGAACTTCTGAAGGTCTGGAAACCTTATGAAGCTAAAACAAACAGCTAGAAGCTAGATTTGTCCACAGACAATCTCTGGAACATGTAGGCATCTTGTTTGCACAAGTCTTGTCCTCTACATATGCTCTTCACTGTCCTTCTGGACCTGCTGTAGGAGGTCAAACTGTCAAAATCACTAAGGTGAAAGTCCAACACAAAAGAATGCCATAACCTACCATTACTCATAGTATTTTCAGAAAAGAGGAAAAGTCTTTCTTAACAGTTCCAGCCTTAACAGTGAAATTCATGGCTAAATATTTACCAAGCTGCATGGCTGGACAAGTGGTTCAAAAAATAAGTAAAATCCAGGGGCCTCAAAGAGCATGAGATAGTACATCTGAGGTGAACGTGACTGTAGAAGAGTGGTACACAGAAAATGCAACATCCCAGACCAGTTTCTGCCACTTTTTGTCAAAACAAATCTGAATAGACACTGGCACTCTATTGGCATTAAAGCTGCACTACAATGATATATTCACACTGCTTCTGTCAGGGTTACAGCAAGCAACAGCAGTAGGTGGGAAATCCAGTTCCTCCTGTGTTGAATAAACCACAACGAAAACTGAGAAGACAAGGGCTTGACTGCCTTTACCACTGCATAACTCTTAGGAAGATGGCTCAGGCAAAGCTGAAAGCTATATTCAATCCATAATCATGTGAGATATTTAATAGACAAAGCAGACACTTAGTAAGATTTTAAATGACTCATTGGAGGAAACCTTAAGCAAAAGATAATATACGCAAGCACATTAAACAGGACAGCATCACAGGTTTTCCTATTCCCTTTTTAATATACAAGCAAGCAACAAAAGAGAAAAAAAATAATCCTTAAACTATTGTAGTAATGCAGCTCCTGTCCCCATCATAGAACTATCAGCTGGAGAAAGACAGATGATTCACCTCCATTTTCATTTTACTAGATCAGAATATCAGATGAATTGTGATGGTGGGCACCTTTGGGTCACAAAAGTAAAATCTGCACTGTTTGTTCTCTGTGGTCAGCATTGATTTACCCTCACTTGAACAGAGAGGTTATTTAAGCAGTAATTTCAGCTTCCTGCAACTTGGAAGAAATAAATGGATTCTCTCGTGCATTTGAGACATTTTTACTAAGCACATTCATGAGGAGACAACAGTTGATTATACTCCAAAGGCATCTGAAATAATAATTATGATAACAAAATGTCACAAGAAAAGCATGCCTTCTAATGCCTTTCTAGCACACCTGCTACTTGTTTCCCTTTTATCTCCCTGATACGCTCATAAATATCCACCTTCCTCTTCCTTCATAGTCCTCCAGGAAGAGAAGTGACAGGGTGGGGAGAAGGGAGTGAGATGAACGCAGCAAGGCTATTTCTGACACCTCTGGCAACTGGGGTAACTGCTCCTTGTCATTCAATAGTAAGTGTTGAGCAGCTTCATGGCAAAGGAAAGTGCTGTTGTATAAAAAGCACTGGAAGTTCATTCTTTTTCCCCCATGGGACCATTTGGCCTGTCCTGAACACCCTGCATCCAGTGCATTGCTTGGTTGTGCTTTAAGTGGGTCAAGAAGCTGACTCCAGACTTGGAAGTCACTGTCTTCCCCTGCTTTCAAGGGTACAGCAGGGATCACAGCCTAGTCCTGTGTGTCAGTGTGCTCAAGTCCATGACAGGTGGCTGGAAACCACTGTAACCCTGTCAGATGCTTTGTGGTTTGTGCAACCTGATTTCTGCCAGTCCCATTGCCAGGGAACATGGGAAGGCTCATCTACGTGATCCATGAGAGTACCAAGGAGAACAATTCCCATCCAAGCAATAGGGACATAGTTTAGTGGTGGACTTAGTAGTGTTAGCTTAACAGTGGGGCACCATGATCTTAAGGGTCTTTTCCAAACTAAATGACTCTATGATTCTATAATACAGTCTGAGGCACAAGAAGCAGCCCTTACGCAGGCAGGGGCAGACCCTTGCTGGCAGGGCTGCACCGCTTCCATGACCTAACCCCCCGGAGACACTTTGTGCTACATGGATGTAGGGAGCTCAAACAAATGCTGTCTCTGCGAGAAGACAAGACTCTCTTCACTCCACTGTACGCTGTATGCACACCCCACTACCATCATCAGGCACAAGAGAACAGTGTCTGAGCACTGCACAAGTGTTGGATCCCCTTCCACCTACTCCCTCTAGTCCAAAATGATGTCTTTCTCCAGGAAAGTCAAAATGTGCCTCATGTAGCTGAGACAAGGCTGTGAAAATTCACAGGGTTGCCACTCCATCCGCAGCACTGGGACCATGCACCACACAACTAAAGGAGGAGGTGCAGCTGACTGGTTTCTGCTTCCTCCGTTGATCCACTCCTGCGAAAGCATACTTTGCTCGTGCTGTGCTAGGACTAGTTCCATGGCTGAATAAAACACTGCAGGCTGCAGAGCTGTCATCTTGGCACTGCTCACCAGCACTAAATTAAATTTTGAATAGAAGGAAACAAAAGGGAAGAAGATACGTGTTGGTTCTTGGCATTAATGGGTGAAAATTACTTCAGTGGCACCAAATGAATGTAAAGGTAATTGAAATGCAATGGCCAGCAGGCTGACCACCTCAAACTTAACAACAGTATAGTCTTCGTGCCAATTTAAGAATTATTTGGAGATTTCTCAGGGGTTTTTCATACGAATAATTACATTTGCATATAGGACCCTCATAATCTGCCAAGCCAACAGCCCTGATGTCTTCAGTCCTCTATTTTTAAACAAAACAGAGTCAAGATAGAGAACAGATGCTGCCCTCTTAAGGGAATCTCATCCTGTCCATCAGAGATGCAGCTTCTCTAGATGGTTGTATAGTTACTGATCAGCACTAGTACAGGTGCTAGAGTAGGTCAAGCAAAGATGTTTATCTCCATGTCTGTATTTTACCACCTCTCACCTTTAATCAGGAACAACTAGCCTGTGGTTCTTGAGCCAAGACTCACAAGCAATTCAAGTGCAGCTCAAATGTAGGATTTATCCCACAACAAAGGTAATCCATATCCCCAGCAGCAGAGGGAAGTGAATTAAACCACCAGAGCCCCCTCCTCATGTCTGAGTTTGACTGGTCCCCTCTCATTGTGGAGAAATAAGACTTCCGGCCAGGCCTTGCAAATTCCTGCCTGTAAACCTCTCCTAGTATTTAATTCAGGCTTGGCTCTAGGAAGTACATGTTGTCTGTTGACTCTTGGACAGAGAAAGATGCTGACATGATTTTGTAGTGTCGGGAAAATTGGATGCATCAATACCAGGTAGAATTAAGTGGTCAGAAGTACTCCTAAAGATGAAGGTCCCTTGGAGTCAAGGGAAATGCCCAGTCACCAGTCCTGCCTAGCTCTTGGTCATAATGTCCAAGCAACTCATACACAAGATTCTAGTGTTTCTTTCTGTGACTAGAGGCCACAAAGCACAGAACCCAAACACAGAGGGTCATGAATTGCAGGGGTTTTTGCTGTGGCTGTCTTCATGTAGACCAGCCTGTGATGAGCAACAGAGCTGACCTCATCCAGGCCACTGGTTCTTCAGCTTCATAAACATTTGGATGCAGCCTTTGGGGTTTTGAACCATCAAAGCTCACTGATTCACACAAAGCCAGTCTGGGCCAAGTCATCCCTTCTCAGAACAGAACTGGGTGTAGCATGAATGCTGTGTGCAAAATCAGGAAACAAGGACCCAAGGGCTGTCCAGTGTTACTATTGCAACAGTCTCATTTCATAAAAACTTACCTACGAGTGTGAGTGGCACTTGGTCACTTCCATTTGCCGCTGAATTTGAGCCATGGGAGTGTCTTGGTTTTCATTCTTAATTCCAGCAAGACCAACCTATCTTGCAGTGTGTCTGCTTTTGAGATTTCTTACTTGTCAGGATGAGAAAACTGGCTTGTTAAAATACCCAGACAGGGAGGGTTAACTGCACTAAGCATCTTCCCTATCTGTAATTGAGGCAAAGAACAGAGGGTGCAACCACAGAGCACAGCAGAGCATTCTGATTATTCTGTCAGAAACAACTTAAGCTGGTAAATTTTAAGCTCTTACTTCTGATCATTATATGCCTGCAAACACATCAAGATTTAGCACCTGCACTCATTATTCAGAATTATTTGATGAGCATTTTGTGAAAACATGTTTAACTGCACATGGATCATCCACAAATCATTTGATATGACCTTCATTCAAGAGTTCAACATTCACAGACTGTCAAGGGACCTGTCAACCACACTGCTCTTTTCAGCCTTGATTTCTTCAGGCTGAGAAAGGGGAATTGTTCCCAGGAAGAAAGATCAGAGGAGAAGAAAAGCATAAAAGTTCACGGGACATTTTGCTTTTCCGTGAGATGAAGTATGCCCTCAGAATGTGAAGACAGGGTTCAAATTTAGAAATATTTCCATCCCTTCCTGACTAAAGGCTCAAGAAAGGCATAAGCCTGATAGATTGACTGTTTGGAAAACTTTGCCTCCCATTTTCTCCTCAAGGTCTCAGAAAGTAATCACACTCGTGTACATAAGGGTGATTCTCTTTGCAGTCAACTGTCTCTTTCTCCCTGCCTTTCACATCTACTAATTGCTTTAGCACTGGGATCTGGCTAGAGCTATTAATGGCCTGCAGTGTCACGCAGTCCCCTGTGTAACACGGCTCCCACGGATGGACCCACCCTCCTCCTCTATATCTGCCTACTTTAATTTTGCTCTCTTCCTCCCGGAGCCAGAAAAGGAGGAAAGAGGAAAGAACCACCTGTGACAGACACCAGTGATATTGCTTGATAAAAGGTGTTCCTACACCATAGTGATTGGTGAAAGGAACCTAGAAAAAATAAAATTTGACTGACAGCATCAGTGCTGGATCTCTCGCCTGGGGTATTGGTGTTACAGTGCTAAAAGGTCCCGTATCTAACACAATAATATTTCATATACCTGCCAAGCATGCTGATTCAAATGTATTCATCTCCCACTTTCTGTCATCACCTATCATGGTTCATCACAGTCACTGTTGCATTATTAAAGATCCTTCCACTGTGTGTATGTGTATGTTCGTAGCCCAGATGGAAAAGAGCTCCACCTGATCCACAGCAATCTCAGTGGAGGGCACCATCTGGGGATCTGGGAAAAATTCACAAGAAGTCTGCCCTGCTATGTCAGTTTGAGGAACAGTTCACCCCTAGTTAAAGCATCCTCTCCAGCTAGCCATCCACAATACAGGTGAAGGATGAGGTGACAGGAAAGAGAATAAGGATTTACACATTAAATGGCACTAATCAGGAAGCTATCCTGGTAAGCTCAGTACGTGAAGAGCTGCAGCTGAACTGGGATTTTACTCCAAAACTCTGCAGGAAACCAGGCAGATAACAGCTTTGCCCAAAGTGGTCACTGGGAGGACATCATACAACAGTCTAGTGAGCTGACAGCGTTGGCAACTGGATGATATTATCCCATAATTTCTAACTGGTGAGGTGGGAAAACATGTCTGGTGGTAGTGCAGAGCAATAAAGAACCTTAGATATTTGTATTGGCTACTGTCAGAAAAAAAAAAAAAAAATACTATCCAGAAGACCACAGGCATGAAAAGAAATGTTAAGGGCACTGACACATAATCCCTACTTAGAAAATACTGGAAAGAGCATTAAGAGCTTTGTGTTTCCCTTAGCACTGGAAATGGCTGATGGTTCTCCAGGACACAGGGATGTGACCACTGATGTTTCCAGTGAAGACTCCAGTGTCAATAAGTTTCTCTAATCCATGTTTTGCCTGAGAACAAGCTCTTTTTCAAACAACCACGCGTGTTCTATTACCATCTTTCTTTGAAGACAGAATGCCAATCAAAAGTGAACCCCAGCCTCCAAAAGTGAAAGCACAGCCCACATTTTACTCTGCGTGAGGTATCTATAGCATATTAGAAGGCTGTAATTTTATTTTTGGGGCCCAGCTGTCAAAATGGCGAGTTTTTCATCCTTGAAAGAATCACCTTGGGACTCACGTCACAGCAGATTTGCAGCTTTACCTGTCCTTTGTTCACTCTTTTCCCAAGCAGATGGAGTTTCATGGCCAATGAATAATGAAACTACCTCTTTCCAAAGAACAAAACAGGATGGCTTCTACCTTGCTTAAGAAAAGACAAGGAGAAGATAAATGTGAGAGCTGAATTCATGCTTCAGCTCTGAACTCAGATCCCAGTTACTTTGCAGAGCACTCAAGAGCCACGTGCTGGGCTTGACATGTATTTGTTTCTTTGACAGAGGGCTCATCTTGTCAGCCTGACAATACCGCTTGATTCTCACAAGTGCTTCACAAACCACCATGTACAATGTTAACATCCCTCCCATCCATGCCTTGCAGTATTTCCCATCCTGCACCCACTTTTCCACCCTGACAGAGTCCTTGGCTGCAGAAACACCACTCCACTGCCTCTGCAGCCATCTTCTGCTCTGGCAGCGTACTGCAGCGTGAGCTTGGCAGTGGTGGAACAAAGCGCTGGTGTCCCTAGTGTTGTTGAAACATCCTGTCCCTGCTACAACAGAGGAAAGGCAAGAGAAGAATCACTGGATAAATAATAGCACCCAAGATAAATAATAGCACCCAAGATAAGTGTGGACTCTGACAAATAAGCTCTGCCTAGTGGAGTTGTATCGGGTTAAAGAAGGGCTGTCCCTCACCAACCCCTCACACCTCTGCTGGCGCTGACAAGCCCGAGGCACAGGGTGTACCAATTCATGACTTAAGGCAGCTGTGAAGGTGAGTTTTTAAGATCCCAACCTGAGAATGAGAGAAGCTGAGCTGAGGCTCATGTTCCCTTCAAATGCCTCCACAGCAAGGCAGAAACCTCTCACAAAAGAGTAGTGCATGTTTAAACTCAGTCCAGCTGCCTGCCATGCTCAGATAAGGAGATGTTCATCCTGCCTCAGGAGCAGGACTTTTGAGGTTTTGTCCCAAAGCATGTGGTTCAATACCTGCCTTTTTTTGCCTTGCCTGAGGTAGCCACAGATGTTGTAAAGAGTTGTGAAATTAGTCCAGCCTCTTTCAAATCTGGCCACAGTCTTTGCCTCCACGACCTTGGGGAGAGGGTCAATAAATTCTGTGGATAAACTACACGCAGGATTTGTAAAAGAAAAAAGATTTCTTTTTATCAGCTCTAAAGCTGATGCCCTTTAATTTCAGTGAGTGACCCCTTGTTCCCATGTTGCAGGACAGAGATTTAAAAAACAAAAAAACAAAAAGAGAGAGAAAGGGAAAAAAAAAGGAAGGAGCAATCAATTTCACTTTCCATCTTTAATCATTGTGAATGTCTCAGACAAGTATCCCTCTAACCAGTCATCATTTCTGGCTAAAGAGTCCCTGTGATCTCTCATCATCTATAAATTCAATGACACTTCTATCTTCATTGACCTTCTCCAGACCTTTCAGTATCTCCTACATTTTTCTTCACCTGACAAACAACTATTTCTGACCCACCATCAGCTCAATCCTTCTGTCCTCTGGAAGGGAGACTGCTGCATTATTCAGCCAGCCTCTGACTATTGCTTCCTTTCTGCTTATTTAAAACTAGATACTGGAGTCTCTGTTTTCAAAGCAAAGTCCTTTATTTTAGTCAGACTGTCAGTACGAGAATAAGTCGATAAAATCTCTACATAAACCCCAGAAGAAAGCTTTCAAAGTGAGTTATCCCCTCATTCCTACTACTAACATATATGCAGAGCTGGAACCTGATATTGTTGTTGACAAGCCCGGAGAGAACAACGGGAGCAGTTCTCATTGCTGTGGTATCAACTTGCTTTGGAAGCTGCTCATAGTTCAGTTCTTTTGAGCTTATTTGTCCTTAAAGGAATCTGTGGGGTTTGGGTCAGATACAATATGGCTCATGGAAAACACAGTACCTGTTGCTAGCAGAGATTGTGAGCACATTGCTCTGTGTATTCTTACGCTTCATTGTCCCTCTCTATAAAATAGTCCGTGATGCTGTTGACTTGCTTTGAAAAAACGTTGATGGCTGCTAATGAAGAGCTCTGGGAAAGAGCTGACTGTTATATCACTGGCTTTCCCTTAGCTTTGGCATATGGAAGAAACACATCTCCAGAACATTACACCTCCACATCCTCACGGGACATGAAAGCAAGGACATATTCTCCCCCTAGACCTACGCCCTGCTCTCTTACAGCCTCTAGCCCAAAGCATTGCCCAGGCCACTGGTCTGTCTGAGAAGAACAACACATGAACCTTTATAATCCTGGACTCTTCTTCCCAGGCTTTGGTCAGCAACAAAACATTTCATGCTGAAGACATTGAAAGTGTCAGCAGTGGTTGTGGAGATGGCACCCTCTGAAACAAGTTGGTGTCATTTGTATACCACAGCTGCTTTGGCAGGCTCTCTGCAAACTTCCTCAGTGCTGCAACGCTAGGCTTGCTCTTTCTTTTGAAATTTGCTACAGAGTCCTGGCAGCAAGGTACTCCTTTTTTTTTCCATGAAACCTGAGATGCTGAAAAGCACCTAGAGGCTTCTGCCAATCCTTTCCTTTCACCTCCTTGCTAAGGTTTCCTGCTTTCCACAATACTACTCCACTAACACTCAAACTAACCCAGCTTAACTAGTTTCTGCTGCCAGCCCTTCACAGGACAGGTCTTTCATAGTGCAGAGGTGGAATGAGAAGAGAAAGTTTCTCTGGTATGCCCAACACTCTGAAAAGTGTCTGAAAGCAATGACTATCAGGTGTGGTGCTGGCAAAGGCCAGGAACAGTGACCTCCTGGAAATCCTTTTCATTCTCTGCACCACTGACCTTGAGTAGAAAATAACCTGCTGTTAAGCAACTTTATGATGGAGTACATGCAACGTGGGCACCTCTGCTGATATTTGCCGGTCTTTGTTTTACTATTTATATCTGTAATCGTCCTGCAGAGAGAAATTAATTACAGCCTGTCTCCCTATCCAGAGATTCTGTTCATATTACAAACCCCTGAAAGAGCAACTCAAGCAGTTTCTGACTATCAGTGAAAGCCTCAAACTGGAATACAAGCTTCTTAATTAATCTCTCCCTCTCTCCCTCTTTTTGAGTGATGATTTCATGATGGTTATGAAAAAGAAGGAGAAGAAGAAAGCAGCAGTGAGAGATTGAGAGCAGAAAACAATTTTCTTCCATTTAAAAGATAATTGCAGGGGAGAAGCTGGAGGTAGATGCTGGCAGGAGGTTTCAGGCATCATGTGTGGCATTCCTCCTTCTCTAGAACAATGATGGAAGTTGGGCAAAAACTGAGCATCCCATTCACACAGTCCTTCACTTCCTCAAGGCTCTAAGAGTGCTTTAGTCCATCTTCCAATTGCTGAGAAATCAGACATTTTGAGCCAGATTTTCTAAGGAAATGGTATTCACAAAACGATGCCTTTTGTTCAGAGGTGTTAATGCACGTGTGTCTGTCCGTTCAGTTGTCTGCCTTTCCTTCCCTCACTCCCTTGAGCTCACTGTACAATTTTAGCTGAATTTCACTGGTTTGAAAAGCATACATGAAGGGTTCTTATAAAAAAAGAGGAAGATGTCCAGGTAGAGGATGGAGTCCCTGTGTCCCAAAGGATGGAAAGTCCGCAGGCTGAACTCAGAGCTTATTAGACTCAAGACAGCCCACACAGATGAGAAACCTTATAAATGCCCTAACCACAGGAAAAGTTTCAGATGGAGTGACAATCAACCATGAGGCAAAAAAATAGTGAAATCAGGCCTCATTAGTTCTGCTCATCATGCAGTTCTTTCCTCTTGTGTCTCTCCAAGCAGGTTTTCACTGTATCTTGGGCCATCAGCAGTGTCCTCTCTGGCCACTGACTCCCCTCTTTCTTTTTTGTCTTTAATGGGGAATGGGTATGGGGAAGGCAAGAGTTACCAATTCTGCTCCCACCATGTCCACTTGCCACTCTGTCTGCTTAGACAGAGCAGAAACCCTGTTTTCCTTGTTTCTCTTATAATATTACAAAAGGAGGAAAGCATCCTTTGCTCCCACCTTCCTCTATATTGCCCTTAAAGGAAAGGATAATTATTTTCTTTGTAACTACTACCTCACAGGTGACTTTCCTCTTACTAGGTTACTACTAATCCACTGCCACTCACAAGGATAAGACCTTGTCAAGACCCAAGGACAGCAACAGAGATCATTAAGAGCCAGCAGACGGGCAGGGGAGCATCACCACCACACAGCTGGGAACACTGGCAAAGGCAGCAGTCCTTGAACCCCACCTGACCATCAAGGTTGTAGATGTGAGATGAGACAGGAAAGGCAGGGACTCCCTGTGTCAGAGCAGCGCCAACAGCCAGGGGAACCTGCCTAAGGCTGCTGGAGTGGCTAAGTAGGTTAGTTTAGGCTGTATCACTGTCTCTTGCTGGAGGGTTCACCATTTGACTGCTTGCTTTGGAGGGGAAGCATGTGTTGGAGAGCTCCTAAGGGGTTCCTGTAAAAAAGCTCCTGCTCAGCACTCAGATAACTAGCTTGTATCTGAAGACAGTGTTTATTTCTGGGTTAATTCCTCTCCCTTAGAGGTCATGGAGGGATTTGAGCAGTTCATTCTCAGAAGAAAGCAAGGAGGATTCTCTCCCCATAGAGATACATGTAGGAACCATGAAGAAGACAAGGTGCTTCCTATCATGCACCTGTCTGATCTTTAAGTCAGCAAGAGCTGTGCAGCTACAGCTAAGGGAAATTCATCCTCCCCCTTTGGAAGGGAGGGCTGAGCTTTCTGTTAATTAAGCAAGAAGTGTAATTGTTTCTGTTAAGATAGTATAGATAGAACCCTACATGAGATCATGATGGTGTCGCTGAAAGGTAGATTAGGAAGAAAGCAAACGAGCATGTTGGGAAGACCACTTGGGAAAAGCAAAGATTGCTCTCTACCAGCAATTCCTAGCAGACTGTCTACAGAGTCAATCGAGACATCCACGGGTATGTCAGAAGAACCAGGTGCATCAGTATTACAAACCGTCTCCTTAGCTGGTGGAAAACTCATTGGATCTGCACTTGTTACCTTGCTTTCCCACAGAAACAAGGGTAATAAAAAAGGCTAATAAAACCATCAAGTTCCAGTCTCCCCTGCCTTCACACGAGTGACTTCTGAATACGCTGATTTTAATACCAGCCAGGTTGGACAAAGACAGCAAGAGACTGTTATGTCCCAACAAGTCAGTGAACAAAAGCTGTCTGAGTGGTGGAAAGAGACTCTTGAATAGCACAGCTGAAAAATAGTTTTCAAGAGTGAGTTCAGCTCTCAGATGAGAGGATCTATAAGCAAGAGACATCTGAGGACACCTCAACCGTAAGGCCTTGAGGTGGAACTTACCCCACAAAGTACAAACCACAAGGGCACCATGCTGCGTTGGTGCTGGCATCTTATGGTGCCTTTCCTCCTGCCTGATCCCTTCTGCTCCCTGACTCCTGGAGATGCCTCTTTTGAGCACAGGGACAAAGTTTCAGCACATGTCCACCTGTGTCAGCCTACTGAACCAAGAGGAAAAACTAAAAAAAAAAAGAAGGACAAAGAAAGAAGAGGAAGGGTAGGATGCAGGTACTTAGGAAAACCATATCAGACCCAGAAGGTGCAGTCGGCAGCTGCTGGAAAGGAATAAGCACTGCATCGCACCACAGTCAAACTGTACTCACAGATGTTTCTGACAGATGTGTTCAATACCCCATGTCTCACTTAATTTGGATCCCCTCTCATCTGTTAGCAAGGGATTTTGATTCATGCAAGCATGAGCAAATGCTCACCTTTTGTCTGCTGGTGTTTTTTACCCAGCCTTGGGAGTCTAAGGCTGGACAGGCCTTTGAGAACAGACATCAAAAGAAGGAGGCCATACCACAGCTTCTTAGCTGACCAACTGATCTGTGAGCTGCCTTACCTTGAAATGCAGCTTACAGCACTGCAGCCATTCATTCCAGGACTAATTCTCTTAACCTAAATGACACTGGACAGGGAAGCCAAAGCTGGCTTCTAAAAAACCCCAAATACTGTGGTGAATACTCCAGCAGCAGTGTTACTGGGTGAGACAATGAGGGCTTAAGCACAGTGGAAAACATAATGGGATTAAATGTTTCACGTATCACTTATCCTCTTTGAGTTGACAAGGAAAAACGATCCATATTTCTTCTCTGATCCCACCCCGAGCTGGCAAATAGAAGGAAGGAAGGATCTTCTTTTCAGCAGTGTGATCTGACTACAGCAATGCAATAATCATGGAGCCACACAGCGAGCTTTTAAGAGCCTTCTTTTCAGAGCAGAACAGCACTTGAAGGCAAACCTCACGGAGTTCCACAGCCCTGCCAGTGCAGCTATTTGACTGCAGTGTGTGATGTTGTTTGTAACCTGCAGCACGGCTGAGGGTGGCTGACTGGTGTGCTACGTGTTGCGTTTGACTGCATTACACTGCACTGCTAATTGACTCTTCATTTTGCTCCGATGGGTGGTCAAATAAAGTAAAATCCGGCTTTATATATGATTACTATCAAAAATGCTGTCATGAGCTTTTCTCTACGTTAAGGAAGTTGGGTTGAAGTGGACACAAATTAGCCCTATGTTCAAAGCTTTTAGAATTCAACACTTTATTTAACCAAGTTTCCTAGCAAGCCCTTGCTTTCACATCAATAACAAACTGTTATTATACTGAGGCCCTCAGGAGCAGCAATTAGGCTTGAAATCATAGACAACTAATATTTTTTTTTTTTTTTGGTACATATTGTACACTGAGAAGTCCTCAACTTCCCGTGCATGTCTCTCCTCCAGATTTCAACACTCACTTCTCCAGTGTTACTCCTCACCCCCTGTCTAGTCTTGGGTTTTGTTTCTCACAGCCAACCTGTTTCATGAGACACTGTGGCTTAGACCTGTCATCTCTTACCATGAGATTTCCCTTCCTTCCTGCAACAGTGTTGCACATGCCAGTGTTGTCTGATTGACTGTATGAATTTAGAAAGACTGTCACGGGTGCTGAGGTTCACAGAATCTCAGAAAAATTGTGCTCTCTTACCCCATTAGGAGGTTTTAAATGATGTGCAAGATGCTAGAGCCTTGAAATTATGAAGCCTCTGACACCCACTGGAATGGGTGGTATTTAAGCAGCTAAAACCGAGTAAGGACCAGAAACACTGTTCTCGTGCACTCCTACAATGCCTTAACTCTCACCTATTATAAATCAATGCCCTGCTGGTTGCAAAATCGAAGACCTGAGCCAATGAATCAACAGCTTGTTTTTCTTAACTCTCAGTAAGAATGAGGAGGCTACACAGACTCCTGCCTGAGTCTTTTGTAAAGATTTGAAATGCTAAAACAAAAGTACTTCTAAATTCAACACTTTCCTTTTCTCCTCTTTTCCCTTTGAGTAGGGCAGGAACACTACACAGCATAGTCTTGAAGCAGGAAGAGTTTGTGGCTAGCAGCTAAATAAGCCTCCAGTAGCAGCAAATTAAGGGGTCCAGGGACTGAAGCAAAAAGAATGTTTGACTTTTGAACAAAGTCCAGCTTTGTTTTATCAATGATTTTTACCATGCTCACATCAGAAGCAGCACAGGCATCAACAAAGTAGTTCAACTGCTGGTTTGATCCTGAGGCACTGACACAGGCAAAGCTGGGGATGCATCTTGGAGATACCAGCCTGAGAGCTTGCCCTCAGGAATGGCCTTTCCTGCCATCCACGTTGTGAGCCTTCAGATGGAACTCACATGGCTGCTCTGTGCATGCCAGGTGAGTTATCATGCCATATGGGGAACATGCAGATGCTGTTTGTAGGGCTGAGGGTGATGCCAGTCCTCCCTCAAGCTGGTCCTGCACAGCAGCATAGACCTCACCAATTTCCACAGCTGTGGGAGGTAAGGATGTGGTGCCAATGTGCATCTGCTCCAGGGAAACACATTGGAGGCCTCCAAGTGCTGGGAGGCATGTGCAAAGCCATGCTGAGAAACATGGGTTAATATGGATGTCCTCACAGTTCTGAAGGATGGTCCTTCACAGTTCTGAAGGTTTATTTTTGCTCATGGCATTGTCATGAGATGTGAGATTCTTCTGGACCAGCACTCTCTGGAGCCAGAAAGCTGGCAGACAGATACTGTGCAAATTTCTCATACCTCTCTCCACCCAGAGTCATTATCAGATACGCCAGACCTTGCTGTTTCTGTGTTACACTTCTCCCTTGTATGCTTGACAGCACTCCTAATTTGCTCTGCTCCCAGTTATTTTAACCCTGAGCAGAGATTGCCAGAAACTATTGCCAGTCCTTTTCCTTTCCTTTCCTTTCCTTTCCTTTCCTTTCCTTTCCTTTCCTTTCCTTTCCTTTCCTTTCCTTTCCTTT
>WTSP01024050.1:0-74169 GCA_025331215.1 Actenoides lindsayi
GGCGCCCTCGGAAGCGTCGCTGGGGTCGGGGGCGGCGGGGGCCCGGTGGGGCGCTGCGCCTCGTCTCGTCTGCTCCCGGCCCCCCGCGGCCTGTCAGGCTGCCGGCGGGGGGGGCGGGCCTGCGCCGCTCGGCCCCGCCCGCCCCGGTTCGCCGTTGGCCGGCCCGCCCTCGCCCCTCCGCCCGGCTCTTCCTCCTGCGCCGGGGCCTGCGGAGCTCTGCTCCGCCGGGCCTGCTCGGGAGGGGAGGCTCTCCGGCGTGGGGGGCCCCGCCTTCGTAGCCCCTTCGCTAACCTTTACCCCTTCGGTTCGAACGGGCAGCGCCGGCGTTTGCGGCCCGGCGGTCGTTACGATCGCGCAAGGCGCGGGGTGGCGAGGGGCCGTGCTGCCGGCTCAGACCCCGCACGAGCTGTCAGTAGCCGCCGCTTCCCTGGCTGCAGCGCTTCCCCTTGCTGCTCGGGGGAGGAAGGGCCCTCGTGGTATTCTTCACGGCCGTGTAAAGAGCAGCTCATGTTGACACCGACCGTTGTTTTCTAACCTTCCTTTCTAGACAGCAGAAGTTCGTTCCTGGTTTTTTTCGGTTTTGGGGTTTTTTTGTGCTTGTCCTGGCAGATCAGCATGTAGTTCGAGGTTTGTTTTGTAAAAGCAGAGATTCTGGGAAACTGAATAACTTTGTGATTTTTCCCTGGCCTTAAAAATATTCTAACTATAAACAAATATTTTTTAAATAATGTTTAAAACAACATTGGGAATATGTTCTGTAGTAACACCGAAATTGGAGTTCAGCAAGGGGTTAAAGTGGGAAGTTGAACAAACCAGGACATCCCTCAGAGCTTCGCTCACATCTGATACTCGAACATGATTTTATTCGCTATTGATTGTGAAGATTTTGTTAGTTTGTAGCATACTTTCTCCCAAAAGTGAACTTCATTGTTGACAGTTCATTATGCTTCAGCATTAACTTTGGACTCAACAGGTTTAGGCAAATAGCTATCTGGTATCTCATCCATTTATCCAGGGATGATCATAAAAAGAAGGAGATTTTTTCCTTCGTGTTAAAACATAAATATGGACGACCATACTGATATACTATTCAGCTTGCTATGTATTTAGTTAGATTCCATCCCATGAGTTCTTAATTTTCCCTTATGGTGGTATATTATTATGTTAGACTTTTCGTCTGCATTGTGGTCTTAGCCATGCTAAGAATCATGTTTAGGAATAATGTGAAAACTTAAGCTAAGTCGAAGTGCAGGTATTAGACTTTGAGTTGGCTCTATACATGTGGATGTACAAATCCTTGTGTCATTTTTTCTGTCCACGTGAATTTAAATGTGCCATTTTTCTACAAAGTTGATTAAAATTGATTTATTTAATTTGATTTATTTATTTAATTAAAAATTGATTGTGCACCACTGTGTGCTGAAATGTGTATGTGGATTTTCAGTGGGAGTGTTAAGAGGGAGTGATAGTTAAGGTAGCAAATGTTTGTCTTTCAAAGTCAAATCCTTTGAGTAAGTGCTTTATACTTCATTAGCATCAGTTCTGTTGATTCTAAATATGTTACTTTGACAATAGTGGTATTTGAAAAAAAAATATTCCATTCCTTAGCTTATTAGATATTGCAGTTGAAATACATAGTAGGCCATGGTTTTCAAAACTTACTAAAAAAATAAAATAAAACCCCCAATGGATATAAATCCACAATGAGATAGCTGCTCCCTGTTCTGCTAGTTCCTGGAGAACAATTTAAGATTTCAATTGTTCACCAGCATGTCCAAGGGAAATAAAGTCGAAGTTGCTCTCAGAGGCCGCCTTCTCCAGCAGGCAGGGTGTATGTCTGACAGTTACAGTTCAGTTCATACCATTTATGATCTTGTCCTTTCTGCAGAGTTCTTCGCTCTGATTTTTAGATGAAATCCTTGAAAAACGTGAGTGCGGTAGGAATTGCTTTGGGTCTTGAATTCAGATGAGTTATTCACCTGCCATAATGTTCTGTCCATATGTGTTTCACTGCTAACGTGCATTAAAATGAGAACTGTGGAAACAGATGCTTCTGAGGTAGTTTCTGTTGTTGTTGCTTTTTGCTGTGCCATTGGAGATAGTCAAACTTTTTAGAATGGGTTGGGAAGGATAAGCCTTCAGAATAGATGAGATGCCTTGGAGAGATGTTTTCTTTCACTGCTGTGATTCTACATAAAGAATAGTGGTTTTATGTTTTAACTTGACTTCAGAAAAGTAGTTGTTTGTCGACACCAGTTGTTTAGACTCATAATGTACTTTAAGTGAGGCAATACTCCAGGTTTTGGGAACAGCTGGGATTTTTCAGTTTTCACTCGGTTATGGTGTAGTGCTGGGTGTCCCAGAGGGCAACATAAATAATTCCTGTAGTCTTCCTGACTGGAACTTTGACCTAGTGCAGGTATTGGTGGACCTTTCTTATTTTCTAGCTGGATTGATTAAGGGTTGTTAGGGGAAGTAACTGTTCCTCAGCTTGCAGGAGAGCCTGTACAGGCTTTATACCAGCTCTGGGTTCATAGGGCACTTTTTTCTGTATCCCTTGGGTATAGAATGAAGGTGGAGATGTCTGAAATGGTTGAATACAGATACCGTTACAGCACTTGCATTCTGAGGCTCTGAGTAGGTTTGTCTGAATGTTTATCTGTGATATTTAAAAGCACAAAAGTGCTGCTGGCAAGAGTGTTCAGTTAATGAAAAAGGGAATGGAGGAATGGAGCTTTATGAGCTTGGAATAGTTTTCCTTTCCAAAGGTGTTTCAGGGTGTGTGTGTACAATCTCATTACGTTTTGTTGCCTGCATTTAGGTGGTGTTTTTTTCAAAGCAATTTATGCATTTGCATCAAATTTCCCAGTCCAATTCTGTGATGAATGAATAATGAATGCTCTAGATAAAATCATAATTACTTGTCATTTAGAAAACATCTTTCTTTATGCTTAGGTAGGTTTTTTGTTAGCCTATGCTCGCTTCATATAGTACTTATCAAAATGGTGTTCTTCAGACTGGGTATCTTGTAGTCCTAGGTTTGTTTTTCCATAGTCTTTGGGTGATTATTTTTGTGCAGCTTCTGCCAGCTTCATCTCCAGCCAGGTGATTGTCACTTCTTGCCTCCCTTTTAACTAGCCAGTCACAACATATTCAATTCAGAAGCACCTATGAGACAGGAGGTAGAGCTATAGGGTTGTCCAGCCATTCCCTGAATGAGAAAAGCTTTTAAACCAATTTGAGGTATCCAGTGCTCAGTTAAACATGGCAATGTTTTTCAGAATAAGCTTGGGCTATTAATGCTTATGCAATCTATGTTGACCTATGGCTCCCTTTATAGTCTGTCACTTGGCTGATTCCTGAGTATGTGTTTCAGGAGTTGATGTGTATGTCACTGTCTGAAATGTGTCTGTATTTAACATTGTTTTGCAGAGTTCTTTCTCTGGGTCAGTTATGACAAGTGGATATTTAATCTCATAGCAGGTGGATATTGGCCCTCTTATGGCTAATGAAACACTGGAAATTTTTGTGCATTTTTGAATGTGAAGGAATTTCTTTTGCTCGGTTTCTCTCTCTCCCCCCATCTCCAATATAAGGTCAATTTATAAATTAGGATTGAGTGTTCCTTCCTTCAGAAGCTGCAGCTCTTCACAGCAATAATAGTCTGTCAGCTTGGAAACTAAAGGCATGGCAGTGTTTGGAGACAGATTTTGTTTTAGTTTGTGATGTTAATATTTATAATAAATTTTTGAGACTGACAAATTTTGACCCCTTGAAAGTTAGAGGCTTAAACAGAATCTAGAGTGATAGTTACCTTCCTTAAATGGTACTTTAATAACTCAGTACTGTAGGGAGATCTCACTTATGAGGATGGGAAGATAAATCTTCTGTCAGCTGCTGCCTCACAAGTAAAGGCTGCTAAACCTGAAGTAATTGCTCCAGTGCTCCCTCCTGTGATTATTCTTTCTTCTCACTAGAGCCACTGGCTGTTCTTGGAAACCTTGAACAAGTAGTGATGTGGTGACCTGCTCTGTTTCCCAGTTACCACTGTCTTGGTGCTCCTTCCACTGCCCACAGCAGCTTAGTGCAGCTGCCGTATGTCTCCTTGGCAGTGTGAAGCTAATGTGATTCTTGGCACTTTCACTGCTGTCTGGAGGGTGTTCAACTGGAATGATGGCACTGATCATCATCTTGCTGCCATAGCTTTTTTGTTTCTTGAGTAAATCCCTGAACACCAGCAAAGGACTAACTCAGGTCGGCTCATGGAGTTGAGGTAGAGGGTTAAAAAGCTTTAGTATGGTACGCACTTGTGGTTAGGTGTGCGTACTTCCCATCGTGGTCAGGGCTGGGTTGTCATACACCAGTCCAGACTTGTGTTCAGAGTGTGCGCCTGTTCTTTATTCTTCAGGCAAAGGACTGAAAAGAAACTTCCAACTAAGTTCAGCAGTGTTCTGTCACTGAATCTTCTCTTTCTGACTCCTTGTTGCTCAGTATTTACTTGCCTCTCCCAAATGACTTGTAATATTTGATTTAATTTATTTTAATGAATATAGCTCATTTCTTGCTCATTTCTCAGCACTTTTTCCCCCCCCCCTCCTGCTTGTTCCCTCTGCCTTAGGCTAAGCCATGACTTCAGGATCTGGGCATGTGGACTCCAAGGCTGAGCTCACTGCTTTGCTTGAGCAATGGGAGAAAGACCATGGCAGCGGGCAAGACATGGTCCCTATTCTTACCAGGTAAGAGCTATTCAAGAAATGCTTAAATCTGAATATCCGAAGTTACTTGACAGCAGCTTGTACCATGTTTTTGTTTGAGATTTTTGCGTACCTGATTACCTGTTAGTAGTGTGTTTAAATACACACCATTTTGCTAAGAAATTTATATTGCAAAGATCTTACACAGATTGTCTTTAAACCATGAATTCAATTCTCTGAAATACTAAAAGTCAGAGAGTCATTAAATAGTTGAAATAGCTTTGATATCTTCACCTAAAACATGTAAAACTTTGATCAAGGTCAAAAGCTATGAGAATGTTGTTCCATCAGAGTGGTGGTGTGGGGTTTGTGACTGTAGTAACATTGGTCAGATTGAATGAAAGATTGAGAACAATTCCTTGGTTGAATCAAGGGGATCATATTGAGAATATTTTTTTGAAGCTCATAGAGCATGCTTAAAGTGAAATTTTAAAACTTGGTTAATGTCTTTTAAAAACTGGATCTTGAGTGACTGGCATTAATTATATTGTATGTGTGAGGAAAATACTCCATGGACCAATAAATTATGTTTAGGAGATGTGTGGGTACTAATAACACCATTAATTAGAAGACGTCTTCTATTAAAAGAGAAACATTTGCATTATCAATTGCATTTATGGTTTCCCAAGCCAGGCCTCTCTTGGGTAAACTGATACTACTATTGCTTTAACAAATTCACACAAATTCCACCCAGTTATTCCTCATACCTCTGCTGGCAGACCTGTAGCTTGCCCAGTGTGTGCAGAAGGACTCGGCGCACTTGTACAGTAAGAGCAGTCCAGGTTTCTGAACCGCACTGCTCTGTGTTCTTGGGTCAGACAAGGCAGTGCACAGCTTGTGAGCTGGCACTGGGTGGAAGTAACAGGGATCTGGTGGAGTTTCTTTGCACAGATCTGTGGCATGCCTCACCTAGTGGGCACAACTTTTTCGCTTTTATTACTAAGTTTTAAAAATAGCAGCACAGAAGAGGGAAGTGAGCAGCAGAAAGGCAATCCTGAACACTTGAAAATGAGTAGGTCTCTTGAAAGTAGTGAGGCATGTTTTGGTGTATCTTTGCATGTTGTCTGATTTGTGTCTTGAATGAAACATATGAGCTATTTCATAGGCTTTGTTTCTTGCAGGGAAAAAAAAGCAGAAATTTAATATATTCTAAGAAATTTAAAGACATTTGGATTAAACTTTTTTCTTTTTTTTTTTTCTTCCTTGTATTTATAGCAGCCTGGAACTTATTGCCCCCCCTCAGCTCCTTGAATTCCCTACATTATTTATGCCCAGACAGGTCCGACAACTCTCTTTTCATTCTCCAAGGTTTCTGTGCAGCAGGCAGAGCGGTTATCGGTGATGAAATCTTGTGCATTTTAGCTTTAGTGGCAATAATACAGATTTATATAAGGCAGATAGGAAGGGAATCTACTGCCTTTGGCAGAAGTTGGATTTACAATGCTTCAGGTACAAATGAAAGCTGTGGGTCTAGAGTAGAGGGGTCTAGAGTAGAGGTTGGAAGTAAAGGGAGTAGATATAGCAGAAGCTTAAAAGAATTTGCTGGAAGAGATGCTGGGAATCCTCAGCAGCTGGAGCTTGCATTTGCTGATGTCCTGAGGCAGAGTAATGCTCTTGTATATTGTTTTAAACTTAAGGCAGAGGAAGCTGTGGTCATGCTTGTTGGTGAGTGACGTTTTTCTACTTCCTTCCGCCTTCTGAGCTAAATGGAAGAGTAGTTCCCTGTGTGGATGGGGGTCTGTTAAATGTGATGCTGAGACAGCACACGTGAGAGTGCAGTAGTGAATATTTCAACAGTAATAGGACAAGAACAGCAACAAGTTGCAGGCCACAGCTAAATTGTCACTTCCAAATAAGCTAGTTTTCTGGATTTGCAAACTCTAGAATGTCACAAAGTATGAATTGAAGAAATTGCTTGGAAAGCATGTCAGCAAACAACAGAAATTGCAGGATCATTTCAATTTACAAGAGCATTAGTTCATAACCTGGATGCAAGTCATGTTAAACATGCTGGCAAATCCTGGGAGTTAGATCCTTCCCAAGAGCCTTTTTCATAAAGGGAGTAAGTCAGCAGCATAACCTCATACTTCAGAAACCAAGTGTGTTGTGATATGGGATCCAAGGGCATCTGTTGCAATCTGTTGTAATGACTGGAGCTGAACCTTAATGCCAAATTTATGGCATGGAGCAGTATAAGGATGGCTTTATGTCATGACATCTATATCATTCTGAGTCTTAAATTTCTGTATACAGATTACAAATACTTTTCTGTATATCACTGCCCCTTCCTTCCCCACCTCCAAGGTGTGCTCAGTTGTGGCAAGTAAAAGTGAGGATCTGACTAACTTTCCAAAGAGGATTGCAAAAACAGTTGTAAAGAGGAAAAAAACCCAAACCAACAACAACAAAGTGAGGAGTGAGGGAAAAGAACCCCTACCCCCTGTAAAACCAAGATCTTGTCTGCAGACTGAAGTGGCTAGAGAAGCAATGTAATGCTAAATGAATGAAGGAAATCTTGAAAATTGAATAAAAGTTCAGTGGTTTTGTGAAAGGCCTGTGTACCACATCTCTATGTTGTGAGGCAGGAATGAGCTTTGTTAGTAATTTGACTCTCCTGTTGCTGCAACGGAGAATTGACAAAGCTGTTATCTAGTTAGATTTATCCAAGTGTCTTCACAAACCACCTTTGTATGTGTTAGTTAAAAGAAGGTTATTGCAGGCAAGCTTGTTTTTTCTTTTTTTTTTTCTTTTTAAAAGTCAATTTTAAAGAGGCGGTGCTTTTTTTTTTTTTTGTAATTATTTTGGTCAAACAGTTGTGACTAATTGTCTCACACCTCCCCCCCCCCCCAATAACTGGTGATTCACGTGCATATTTCATCTAGGCTGTGATAATGTTGTTGTCCCTGAAAGCATTCGGCAGCTTCAGCTGGCACGCGGTTTGGCTGCCTCCCGAAACAGGATGGGCTGATGAGAATGTTATGCTCACTTTCCATGCTGCCTGTCTGTCCTTTCTGGCACATAACCAAAATGCTGATTATCACCTAAAAAGACCTGACAAGCCTAGGGTGCAGCTTCTCAACCCCCCATTTGTCCCAGTTGTCTATCAGCAGACACCCCTCAAGCTATTGGTTCTCAAGGAAAAAAAGTGAGGAGCTGGCAGTGGAGTATTTAAGTAACTTGTTTTTGCCAGAAATTCATGAGAGCTCAAGCTGTGCCACCTGTTAGTGAGGGACACAATTTGCATCTCCTCACATTCAGGCTTACTAGAAGTAAATATTAGAACCCCACAGGATAAACAGTTTGCTGAAAGATAATTGTCAGATCAGAGGCAATCAGGAAAGTACTCTGCTCATTCCTGCTGAGCTAATTTGCTCTTCCTACAGTCTGGGCAGGATTCATAACATCATCCTCTGTCATACTGCAAGTCAGTGTAGCTCACAAAGGCAGGACTAAGTGCATTTTTGTCTCTGATTTTCCCTGGGAACACTGGGTATTTTCTAGAAAGTAACAGGCATGAAGTAGAAGTCAGTAGCATTCTGTAGGGGAAATCCCCTGCGAAAGACAAATATTTTTTCAGGGATTACTGCAGCCTTCCAGCAGTTTTCCCTCCTAGTAATAAACTCTGCCTAGCTCGCTACCCTGAGGCATTAAGACCTTGTTTTAAAATGCTGTGCTGCACATAGATTCTGCACCCTATTCTAGACCTCAGTAGAAGGGGGCTGGAATGAAGTTTTATACCAAGGAAATAAAATTTAATTTGCTGATGTTTTTTGAATACTGCTCTGCATTTCACCTCAAACTGCACCTATTTCTGCTGTAACACTTCATGGAGAAAGACAGTGAATGGCTGTGGAGTTATTTATTGCTTGACAATGCGATGATCTTCCTCTTCTTGATTTTGTTTAAATAAAAGTAATAATTCATTTTCGTACTGCTCATTCTCAATGAACTGGAGCTTAGGATTTCTTGTGTCTGTTGAGGCTGCTTTTCAGTTTAGGGGAAGGTACAGCTTCAAAACATCCTTCAGTTTTTTTCTAATACAAAGAAACATTTGATGTATTTTGAAGGCCTATAAATAGGGAGCTGTCTGAGTTTCTCCTTGTCTTACCCATTGGAGTAACTGACACATGCTAAAAAGTTGAGCTTTGATGGAGCTGAAGGGGTAAGTTGACTAGAGATAACAGATCACTTTATTAAATACTTCTATTATTGCACAATATTATTAAAATTCAATATGCAAACATAGCAAAAAAATGGCATAGGCAATTTGAGCAGCTGTCCCTGCACAGATGAATAGGAGGGAAGACTAAGTCACCTGTCCAGGTCTTACTCTGCTGCAAAAGAAAGACTGTGACAGTGAGAAGTGCTACTCGAGACCTTTATTTACTCTAGTTCTCCACAGTATGTATCGTAGAACATCTCCAGGACTCTAATGTGAGTAAATAAAAGGTGTTGGCCTCTCCAGAGTGTTATGCTTGTGCAACTTGCTGTGATGTTGATATGGGTTCAGTGTATTTTGGAGCACAGTGGGAGGGATAAGAGATTTTCTCTTTTCTCACCCCTCTATTGTGAACAGCCTGAAATTTTCTGGTGGTACTGAGTACTGTTCAGAGGAGAGTTGATGGGCTGTTTTATAGTACCTTGACAGAGAGGCTATTGGGAGGAGCTGCACAGTAGAAGACCAAGTGTAAATTCTGCTTCTTTGATATTGTTCCTTTTGCAGAATGTCTGAGCTGATTGAGAAGGAGACTGAAGAGTACCGCAAAGGGGATCCAGACCCATTTGATGACCGACACCCAGGTAAGAGGTCCTGAATGGTTTTGGCAGCACCCACTCTGTCACAGTGGATACCTGGTAATTCATACTTAAGAGTAAGCAATTTTTAGCCTGAATGTGCCCACTGCTAATCAAAGACTGGTACTGTTTTTTCACTGGGTAATTGTGCTTGGTAGTGCTGATATCCAGCAGTTTTGATGTTTGCTGAAAGACTTTTAGGCCCTGGGTAGAGTTCTAGAAGAGTGTTTCAGAGGATGATTTATGCCATAAGAGTATGCTCATGGTAGCAGGTTGTAGTTAATATAAGTAGTAGATGTTAGATGGACAGAGAAGACTGTCTCAGCTGATCTTTAATTTGCTGTTGAGTAAGTGCAGTGCCTTAGAATAATTACATACAGCCACTGATGATTTTTATCTTATTATCCTTAGATTAATTTATTTATTTATTTTAAGATGACTTATTTCCAAGTTACTGGAACAGTTGCCCTGGTATCTGCACCTTCACTACCTACAAAAATGATAGTCCATTACTACTGGACCACTAGAATGAGTTGTGCTTTGGTTAGTAAGCATTCTAGGGAGGTAATGCCTACTAAAAAACCTGTTGAGGTATAATTCATATGATTTCTTATGTAATTTTCCTTCTGGGAAAAATCCTGCTAACTAGAGTATTCCACAGTCAGTCTGAAGATAGCAGTTCAGTATTAATCTTGACATCTTGAGGTAGGTAAGTGAGTCTTTTCCCATTTCTCCCACAGGTCGAGCAGACCCAGAATGCATGCTTGGTCACTTACTGAGGATACTTTTCAAGAATGATGATTTCATGAATGCGGTAGGTTTGCTCTGAGAAAGATGTCTGTCAATTCCTGACACCTTCTTAGTTTTTTCTTTATTCTGTGCTGATTGACATCAACACTTTTTAATATTTAGTTTGCTGGTGTCAGGACTGTCTCTTCCATAGCAGTAGTTTTTAAAACAGGTTTAAGTGCAACTCATTTGCTACTGTTAAAGTGTATCAAGGAAAGGGGAGTTTGTGAGCTGTTCAGGAGTGCTGGAATACGTGTAGTAACAATTGAATTAGTTCTTCTCAAGGCTTGTCAGTCTTACTGAAGAAAATGTAGCTTGTAATACCAGTTTAAAAGCATAATTAATATCTGTAATGGAATTGATGCCACTAATTCCAATGCCTTGTCTCTGGATATTTGGAAACGCTGCACTGTGTAGGATCAGAGGAGTATGTCAGCTCTAGAAGGCTCAGGCAGATAGTTAGGAGGCAAGAGTCCAGCTTTTCTGTTACACTGCTATATTCTAACATGAGTTAATAGCTAGAATTTTTTTACACTCACATCCCTGCAAGCATTCGTGTCAGTATACATTGCTGTAAAGGTTCTGACAGATTGCATGAGTGTAGCTTTGTGTTAAACTGCAAGCAATAAGCAAACATAGATGCTATGAAAAATGTACCAGTTTTTTATGTTAATTTTTTTAGATATTACCTTCTTCTGTTTATACTGTTACTGAACTGCAAATTTTTTAGGTATTTGTCTTTACAAATCTATTCAAGGTAGTCAGTGAACAGCAGATCAAAGGAGAATTCTGTTTCTCTGAGAAGTAATTTCAAGTTCTGAGTCAGTGAAGGGAACAAGTGAAAGGCTAGTCATCTTGAGATCCAGGGCTTACATACTGACATTTCTTTCTTGATCGTTTTGTGTCTGTGGGAGTTGTAAGGCTTTCACTGCACTGGGTTTGGTCAGAGTTGAATTTCAAACCAATGCTGTTCCTGATCTTCTCTAGCTAGTGAATGCTTATGTGATGACAAGCAGAGAACCTCCATTAAACACTGCTGCCTGCCGACTTCTTCTGGATATCATGCCGGGACTAGAAACAGCTGTTGTCTTTCAGGAAAAGGTATCATCTCTATTAAGGCTTGGTTTTTAAGCTTGGTGTGTCATGTACTCCAACAGTTCTTCCCATAGGAGAAACCAGTAAAAAGTCATATTGAAATCCTGTCTCTGGAAGACAATCTATGCAATCTTGCTAATGGTTTGAGGCTTTTTGATCTTGGCTCTTTCATTTGATCAAATCTTGGATATTTCACAGCTTTTAAGGTGTAATGGGACTGACTCAAACAGAGGAGCTGGAACTTAATGTCATGTTTTGGGCAATGTTATAATTTGAATTGTTACTTTATAGGCCATACAGACTGTGAAGGCTTGCTGTAGGAGTGAATCTTGCCTAGTAATCCCCAGCTACAGCAGAGCAATAGCGTTATTAGAGCTAAGTGATAAGCAATGCATGCTTTAACTAAGCAGTCTAAAATCCTCATGCTTTGTGGGGATTATCTGGAACTGTGATGGACAGCTGAATCAGGCTTCTGTATGTTGACAAGTGTGGTTTTCTGAAGTCAGGCACAGAGAATTGAAAGTGAGGAGGAAGTTGATTTCACTCCTGAGCCACAGTTTCTTCATCTGTAAAAAATAATGTAATGTTTTTATGAAGTTTGAAAATCAGGTAGTGCTTTGTATGAAAGTTGTAAATTAATTTCTATACTATTGGAGATATAGATATGAACTGTAAAGCATGCTAAAAGGAAAGAATAATGTGCTCCCTTTGTGAAGGATCTCTTTTGAGATCTTTGTGATTTGTCCAAAGGCTAAGGCTGTAAGACTTCGATCCAAAAAAATTAAAGCTAAACAAGCATTCCCTATTTGTGGAGGATATAGCTTTTTTTTCAGAGACAAATCCCTCTGTGAATTGAAATTAATTTTTAAGTTATGTTTTGCACTTGAGGACTTTCTTACTTTTCAACTTGAATATATTGAGCTCTGTTCTGGTGCCTTGGGTGCCTGTGTGTAAGAGGTTTTAGGGCAGCTCACAGACCCATGGGGAGACCCCTGTGCTGGCCATACAGGGGTCCTCTGCCAACCAAGGTATTCCACATTGCAGCAACTGTAATTTTTTAAAGAATTATATAGAAGCATTTAAATAATAATACAATTTTCTTTAAATATATGATAGGCAACTCTTTAAAAAAATCTGTAAGCTGAGAGTTCCCATTGAAAGATACGCCTATTAATTATTATTTTTAACTAATATTTTATTGTATTGTACATATGATTCAAATTATGTGCAATATTCCTGTTGCGATAGCATGTTGTTGTATGATGTTTAAAAATCCAGTAGTGACTTGGAGGAAAAAAATTCAGTCTTTCATTGTAAAACATTGCCTTTTAAATAAAACAACAATTGAACACTTATCCAGCCTTGTTAAGAAAAGTTGCATAGCAGGCTGTGTTCAAACACTGCTGATTTTGTTACTATTAAAAATACTAAGCATATTTAAGACTTTCATATGTATGGATTGGTGTTTCTCTCTTCTCCAAACATTATGGATTTCTTACTATGCTGAGAATTGTTCTGTTAGTTGGCAAGTAGTCATTAGTACAGAGAGTTCCTCTGTCTGGTACCAGGTAGCTTGTTTATTTAAGTGACTTTTCAATTTAGTCCTAGTAAGCTCTTAGTGAAATGTAAGAAATTTAGCCAAATTCTGTTTTACTTAGTGTAAGTTCAACACGGCTTCTTTGAAATCTGCTAATGCTGGAGATTTCAATTAATGAAACTAACAGGAACTTTGGGCTTGTTTGTTTTGACTAATCAATTTATACCTGTAGTGTTTTGCTACTTGCTAGGCAGTGGGTTGACTGGCCGCTTCAGAAGATTTTTGTGGGTGTGCAAAACCTGATTCCAAATATCTGATGCCTGGAAATAGTGTTACTCAGTCTAAAATGTTAGATTGTTTGTTTCCAGATATTTTTGATCCATTAAGTGATTGGTAGGAAATCTAGCTTGGTCATTAGGGAGAATTGTTACCAACAGAAGCTTTCGCTGAGACTGAGAAGTTAAAATGAAATACAACTGTTGGAATTGCTTTTTTATTTTCTTCATTCCAGGAAGGCATAGTTGAAAATCTCTTTAAGTGGGCACGAGAGGCTGACCAGCCACTGAGGACATACGCAACGGGGCTCTTAGGAGGAGCTATGGAAAACCAAGATATTGCTGCAAATTACAGGGATGAGAACTCGCAATTGGTAATGATCCCTCGAACCTTTTCCTTTTTTAGAGGGCAGATACCTTTAGTTTTTTACAATTTTTAAAAAAAATTTCATTTATGTGGAGCTCACATTCATGAGTTAATATATGGGTTATGCAGTGGTTGTAGTTATATCTGTAAGAGTCAGTAGCTCATGCTTTCCAATCCTTTCCTGACTCTGGATTTCCTGAGGCTGGGGTATGCGGCCTGATTATTCTCTTAGGCTAATTGTGTTAAAACTGTCAATGGAAACCTAAGAAGTCAAACACTGTATTTCTTCATGGGACTCATATCCATAGCTTCCTTAAAGAAAAATTTTCAGAAGCTCTTCACCTATAGTTATTGCATGTTATGTTTTATGTACCGGGCAGGGATTTTAAAATGACAGCTAAATCAACATGGGGACAACTGAATATGAAATTGCATTTGCTTGTCTTCCAACCCTTTCATCAGTTTAGTGTTGATTCTGTATGATGTTTATCAGCAATTGAGATGACTCTTGGAAGAAGGTAGGATAGGTGGACTTGTCTCCTATGATGGTGTACAGCGTTGAAGCACACTGAAGAATTCTAATTCTTCCATAGATAAAGCCTTTAAAAATAAAAGCATGACCTCAAGTTTTATGGAACTGCAGTTTACCAGAGCTGCTGCTTCAGTAGGGAATGTTGCCTTTATTGTAGGCTAGGCAGAGCCAGAGGTGGAGTGGTGTGAACTGGTGTGCGGTACTGTAAGCACCAATGTAGCTCATCTCCTCTGAATGGCTTTCAAGCCACTTCCTTCTCTTGCGGGAGACTGTGTGCTGTACCAAAATGATTGGAATTTTCTTACTCACTTTGAAATGATGATTTCTCTGGGCAAATGTATGCCACAGCAGACTTGACACTTTTTGTTGTGGAGTTGGTTGTATGTTAATAACAAAAAACTACAGCCGATGTGAGCTGTGTGATCAAAGCGTGTTCTCATGCATGCTGCTTCTCCCAAACAGGTGGCTTTGGTGCTTCGTCGTCTACGAGAGTTGCAGGTTACTGAAATGACTACAAAACAAGAAAACAAGCGTCCCAGTCCTCGGAAAGTGCCATCAGATCCTCTGTTGCCTCTTGATGAAGAGGCCGTGGACATGGATTATGGGGAGATGGCAGTAGATGGAGAGCAAGAGGAAGTTTCTGGTGATATGGAGATCTCCTTTCATCTTGATTCAAGTCACAAGACCAGTAGCAGAGTAAACTCTGCTACAAAGCTAGATGATGGGGGACTGAGAAAAAGCAAATCAGGGAAACAGCATGAAAGAGACGGCTTCCGGAAGGCCAAGCAAAAGCTGGGCTTTTCTGCTTCAGAACCAGAGCGGATGTTTGTTGAACTGTCCAACAGCAGCTGGTCAGAAATGTCCCCGTGGGTGATTGGCACCAATTACACACTTTACCCTTTGACTCCTGCCATAGAGCAAAGGCTAATTCTTCAGTACCTGACTCCCTTAGGGGAGTACCAAGAGGTGAGCATAGGAAAGTGGGAAGAAGCACTCTGTGCTTGAATTCTCCCTGACAAAACTATGAATGGCGTTGTGGGGAAAAAAACTGCAGAATTGTTTTATCACTTTCTGATGTTTCTTGATGTGATGAAGATCAGTAACCGTTCCTGAGTTGTTGATGACTTTCAAATTGGTCAAGTCATTAGTTTGAGTAATGCTTGGTAGGTAATGCTCAAATCTGAACCTACTAGGTGTGTGGTCTAGTAGTTGGAGCTGTTAAATTTAGTGATTGTTTTCAGGACACAGGGCAAGCTACTTAGTTTGAAATACAGATGTTTTTCCTGTTTTCTCTGGGGAATGTGATAGACTCCTGCAGTTAAAAGTGTGAGGAAGTAATGAACTTGAAATCCTGAATGAAATGGTTGGTGTAATCTTTGCAGTAGTTCTGGTGAGGAATGGCAGTGCCTGTGTTATGCAGATGCTTTTGAGAGCTGTTGTTACTTACATGGACAAAGTAGTTGGGCAGTGTCATGTTTTTTCTTTTTTGATGATAAAACTCAATTTAGCATAGCTGTGCAGGCCACCTTTATCTCTGCCTAATCTTTTTTTTTAGGTGGTTTAACTTAATTTGCCATAGAACAAAGCAACACTTTTTTGCTTTGTGATATACTTCAAGTGTGTGTGTGCACGTGTGTGCCTTCCTTCTGTGAGAGCCAAAGAAACCGTTCTCCTCCTAATACCCTGCATGCTGACAGGAGCACCTCGTATGCCAGCAATAATAGGATATAAACATAGGAATTAATACTGTAAAGCTGTTACACAAAGAATTATGTGAAGGGTTTTGGTTTTTTGCCCTGCTCTCCTGTTTTCTATGCTCAGTTGTTGGGTAGTTGTCTTTGCACAGATGGGAAGTGGAACCTGTCGCCAGGGTGGTATCTGTGTGGACTTGCCACAGCTGCACTTGAAGGAGACTCTTTAAGATTTCCGTGTGGCAGCTGTCCTGCACCTTGCTGCAGGCAGCAGATGTATTTATTACAAGAGGTCTGTTAACATTTATTGCTTCCTATGGATGGAGCTGGTTACCACTGACCTCTCATAACAGGTATCTGCTAGTAGGGGATAACTGGGGGTTTGAGAGAATGAAAACCAAAACAGACCTTGCATTCCCCATGAAACATTCATCTAGGCTCCCCCCCCCCTTTTTTTTTTTTCTTTTTTCTCTCAGCTACTACCCATCTTTATGCAACTGGGATCAAGGGAGCTGATGATGTACTACATCGATTTGAAGCGAACCAATGATGTGCTGCTCACTTTTGAAGCCCTTAAGGTAAACACTTTCATAATGCATAAAATGTACCATGAACATTGTAAAAGCATTAAATGTATGTCTGTTGCTCGTGTCAAAGGCAAAGGCTTATCTTCTCTAGGCCTCTGTATCTTGCAGCATTCCATGGGATTTGAATTAGCTTTCACTCAACTTAAATGCGTTGTGATTTTGTTTTTATAACTCTCAAGTATTTAAAATTAAAACAAATAAAGGGGGGGAGGAGATAAAAAGAACTTAATTGTGTGGGAAGTGCCATTCATTTTACCTACTATCTGCCTATCTGAAGATGAAACGGGTTTCTCTTTCTGTCAAATGCTTGTGTTCTTGCTACCCTTAGATGGCATTCCTGAGTTGTTCCACTGCCTGTCATCTCAAGGGACATCTATGAGGGATAAGCATAAGCGTCTTACTCCCAGAAGCCCCAGCATGACAATTCTGAGCCTAATGTTTGAAATACAATAGTTTTGTTTGAATAGCCTTTAAGGTTACCTCTGCAAGGTACAAAACCACACAAAAATAACCTTATTCAAGCCAAACCTGCAAAGCAGCAGCACAAGTTCTACTTTTCCTGTGCGTTCTTTCTGTCTTTCACAGTAACTTCTCTGCCTCTGATCCTCCAGTGTCATCTTTCTCTCCATTCCATTGTTGTTTGCCTGACAACTTATTCCCAACCAGCACTGTTGCTACAGAAGGTGTAGGTTACCTCAGTTGGGAGTGGGGTGGGGTTTACAATGCTTCTTTCTATTTCCTCTTAAAGTATTGGTAATACTTGAGTGCAGCTGCAGGCTTCTGTTCTAATAGTAGCCTTTAAACTTCATTTTGTAAAAGCTCTTCTTGCCAGCAAGATGGCATATACAAAGTGTCAGTGCAAATTTAGATAATTCTTAGTGATAATAGAAAAGGAGTTGATGTGAAAAGAATAGGAAGACTTAAGGTGGCCTATTGGATAATTTCTTCTGTAAGATGTTTAAAACAAAGTGATAGTGTCTGTTTTTTTTCCTGCCATCTGTTTGTCTATGTGATGGAGGATGGAATTGACAGCAGTTTGAAGAATTCCAGTCTAATCTGCTTTTTTCCTTCCTTAGCATTTGGCATCATTGCTGCTGCACAACAAGTTTGCAACGGAGTTTGTTGCTCATGGAGGAGTGCAAAAGTTGCTGGAGATTCCTCGTCCTTCCATGGCGGCAACAGGGGTCTCCATGTGCTTGTATTATTTGTCTTACAATCAAGATGCCATGGAGAGGGTAAGAGGCATTCTTTTACTGGACCTGCAGTGATACCCATTTTTTCTTAGTGATTCTACCTGTGTTCAAATGGTGAATAAACATCTAAGCTAAAAAGCAAATTTATATAGAAGAGTTTGGTATGTGCAGTGTCAATAGAAGTACATAAATAATGGTCTGAGTGTTTTTGTTTCAAGGGTGTGCATTTCAGTTCTTAGGGAATTAACTGAAGACCTCTGTCTTGTCAGCATTGTCTCAATACTTTCATCACCCTCTTCATCCTGTTATTCCCTCTTTCCCTCAAAAAAAAAAAGGGGGGGAGAAGGGGCCAGGAGGGAATCTCCTCCATTCTCATTTATCTTTCTTTTCCCGTCTGTTCCAATGGACTCTGGTACCTGAGATTGTTTTTTCCATGCCCAGTCCCAGTGTGAATAGCCTCAGTGTTACACAGTACCTCAGTCACATTCCAGACAGCAGCACAACTTCTGTGGTGGTGCTAGAGTGCAGCAGAAGACCAATGCAGGTCTGGTCTGCATTGTTCAGAAAAGCAAATTAAATGACACTAAGGGTTCCCTGTGGCCTAAGCTTATAAATGTGTTAAGAGATGATAATGAATGTAAAGTTCCTCACCTCATATTTTAACACAGGAAAAAAAAATCTTAAAAGAAATCCTCCTCTCAGTTGAGTAGTATTCCTCTGTCAAGCTTCCCTTCAGACAGGTCCACCCTAAAGTTTCAGTTTCCCAGGTGCTTTAAACAGTGATTCTACTTCCTTTTTAAATTTTTGTACTGGCAGCAGCATGTGGGTGCTGAGCCAGATCTATGAATTGATCCAGTTTATTTAAAAGTTGCTACCATGCCAAAAAAAAAAAAAAAAAGGACGTTAGCTTGTGAGAATATAGGAGAATCCTGCTCTAAGATTTCATTCAAAGCAAATGCAAAGTTGTAGCCTTAAGCCTTCCAGCTCTGCTCTGCTTTGGGAGATGGCTTTTGACTCCTGGCCTGTCCTTGGCATTGTCTAGGTTTTGTTTGGTTTTTGGTGGTTTTTTTGGTGTGGTGTTTTTTTGTTTGTTAGTTTGTTCTTCAGCTCAAAAGTGCAAGTGGTTGAACTAGTAACTGTACATTTCTGCTTATTCTTTCCTTTTTTTGATGCTGTCTGAGTATGTGTTGTGATTTAACAAACTTAACACTCCTGAACACATAGAGGCTGGACTGGTAGTGGTTGTTTAGGGCCCTATCTGTATATATTCTGCTGGTATTTGTTTTCTGCAGGTATTTGTATGAGCAAGTTCATAAACCTTGTGGTAATCATGGTTTGTCAGGCCTGTCTGTGCCCTGTTTTACATTTCCTTTGTGAGGGCAAGAAATGTGAAATGGGAGTAATACTCCCTCCACTTCTTCTTGCCCATTATGTCAGAAAGATGGGCCCTGGCTGCCTGTGACCTGCTTTGATGTTTCTCTGAACTTTGTAATGAGAAAATTCTGCATGCTGCTTCCCCCCCTGCCCCTTTCTTCTGATTCCATTTGCTGCTTGCACAATTGTTCAAAAGGAAAACCAAAAGCTATAGCAGAGTGCTCCTTGAGGATTCCTCCTTCTTGACATCCTCAGGCCATGTCATAAAAGCACGCAGCTGTTTTGTAGTGACATTGTCTCAACTGCCAGCTGTTATCCCCACTATTCTGATAGCAGGTGGAGCAGATTTCTATGGCACATTCCTCTCTTCTCCTTGTATTTCAGAGGAAGACAGTTTCAAAGGGCCAAGTTAGTTGGTGCCAATCCTCAGGTCTTGGACTGGAAGTGAGGTTGGAGGTGGTAGCACTGTCTTCTCTGACTGTGTCCAACAGCAGCAGAGAAGAGACAAAAACATCTGCTAACTGCTAACTCGGCATATAGCAGCTGCTGCCAGTGCTTCAGCTGCCTGTGCTGTTCCTCTTGGTGCGACCCTGGCAGAGGGTTCCGACTTCCTCATCATTAGAGACTAATAAATGTTTGCAACAGTACAGTTCTGAGCATGTGGTCTGCATGTCTCAGAGGCAGGAGGAAAGAAAAAGACCATCTCAGTTGTCTATTTCCAGCGACAGTCAAGCTTTAGATTTGCATTTGATGGTCCTTGCAATTCCCCTAGACTTGGGTGCTACCAGAGTTTGCTAGAACTTTAACATACTGTGTGATACTGTCACACTGAGGAGAATTTTTGTTTCTTCAGTGGAAACTTCTTGTCCTTTTTTGCCTCTAGCAAAGCATTCTTCAGATAGCTTGAAGCAGTGTGGAGAAGGATTCTTTGGAATTACACTATGCTGGCTGCTGTATTTATTGTGTTTAGATCTGGGAATGGACCAATTGCTGGTATTACACTGCGACATTATAGCCTTTATTGGCCTCACGGGGGCTTTCTTTTGCTGGTCTGGAAATGGGACTCTTTATGTCTCAGATGTTCTAAGTCAAGGTGGGAGCAACTGATAATTGTCCTCTGTTTGCCCCTCAAAGAACCCTCATTCTCCTTGGACAAATTCTCTTCAGCAATCTGAAGTCCTTCTCAAGAATGTTCTTTTGCTTTCCAGGTGTGCATGCACCCCCATAATGTGCTTTCAGATGTAGTAAACTACACCTTATGGCTAATGGAGTGCTCCCATGCCTCAGGCTGCTGCCATGCTACCATGTTCTTTTCCATTTGCTTCTCCTTCCGTGCTGTCCTGGAGCTCTTTGACAGGCATGATGGCCTTCGACGTCTGGTTAACCTGGTAAGGCTTACAATTTTATGTGATTAACAGGGTTTTAGTGTCAGGCTTTGCACCTTTTATAGTGCAACTATGGAGAATTCTGTTCTTTTGTTTGGTTTCGATTGGGGATTTTTCCTTTTCAGTTCTCAAGAGATGGAGAAGTGGGCTGAGTTTTCAAAGCAACATACACATGAATCACTTTATTTTTATTATTTTTCTTCCTATTATTATGATTATTGTCCAGAGACTTGCTACCCTTTGAGAATTTTCTGGTGCAGCTTCTGACTTAAGCAGTACTTACTCAAGCAGTGGCATCATAGTGGTAGTTCAGATTTTTCTCACCGTTTCACAAACGTGCAGTACTGTTGTGCACCCTTTTGGATGCAGATAAATCCAGCCTTGTTCAAGAAGACATACAACTGTGTGCATACTGTGGTAATCACAATGCCTTAGGAGCACAAATTATACTGGTTATGTAGAAAAGCTGGTATGTCTGCATGGTATTGTTGTGCAGTCCGTAATAGTTTGGGCTGTATCTAACTCAGGGACTTCAGCACTGCAGGCTTTAAGCTCACTTTGTATGGTGTCATACTGTGCCTAATAGTATTAGGCACAACACTGCCTCCAGATCTGCACTGATGTAACTTCTGGATTTCTTTCTTCGGAGATAGATGGTGAGGGGGGAATTGTTCTTTTTAGACTTACTATTTACATGTGCAGATAGCTTTTGTCAGCTCTTGGAAAGTGTGCTTGTATGTCTTGTATAGCACTTGTATTAAAGCCAAACTTACTTTGAGGCTGAGAATTGTAGGTGCTTTTTTTTTCCTGAAGAACAAGCTGATTAAACTTTTTCCCTGCCCTCCCCACCCCGCCCCACCCTTTTGAAGATAAGCACTCTTGAGATCTTAAACCTGGAAGACCAAGGAGCCCTCTTGAGTGACGACGAGATCTTTGCCAGTCGCCAGACGGGGAAGCATACCTGCATGGCCTTGCGTAGATACTTTGAGGCTCACCTTGCTATCAAACTTGAACAGGTGAAGCAGTCACTCCAGCGCACTGAGGGTGGCATTCTGGTCCATCCGCAGCCCCCCTACAAGGTCAGTAGCATGTCACAAGCTTTTAACATAGTTGTTGCATTTTTCAAGCAAATCCAATCAGCAGGAATATGTGGTTGTCCTCTGAAGCCAGTGGAATAACTAGGCAGTTTCCAGTTTATAGAGATATATTTTTTTCCTGCCTTGTGAAATGACACTGCAGTAGAAAAATACAGAAGAGCCTTTGAGGTTCATCTGAACTACGTTTGATTAAGTTTCTTGTTCATCTGCTGTGGTTCCCTTTCCATCTCTTAAAAATTGAAATTAAAGATAGGTCATTTTTGATACTTGTAGTTTTTCTATACTTTTAATCTCTGAAAGGACAAAATCTGTGTACACAAAAAAAGTGCATAATGTTGAAAAACTTGGAAATAAATTTGATTGGATAATGACAACTGAAATGTGCCTTTTGGACACCATAGTTTTTAGGAGTGACCTGGGAGATTCTTGTGTTGGCCATGATTTTTTTTTTTTTCTTACTTTCTTCATGCAGAATGAGATAGATATATATATATATATTTTTTTTAAATGTTATTGTTTTTTTAAACTGAATTTTATGGCTGCTTGTTTTGAAGGGAGCAGTCATCTGTTGTTTCTGGTTTAGTTTATGATGGTTTTATAGAAGAGCTGAAATAAGAAAACCTAAGGGTTTTTTTTTGTTTCTGCAAAACTCGCTTATTTTCAGTAACTAAAAAAATGTGTCTAAGATGTTGCCACCTTATGTAATTAAAAAAAAATAAAACTGAAAGGCAAGCTTGTTGGGTAGTTCCTTTCAGTATGTTTTGCAGTCAGAAACTGTAATTGAATTTTTTGCAGTCTTTTTTAATATTTTAGCAGAAATTTGTTTTGAATTTTAGTCTAGTAAATACTAGATAAGTAGCTTAAAAGCAGAGTAAAATTTTAATTTAATGTAGCTTGCCTTCTTTTTAAATTGGTGTAAGCCTTCTAGGACTTCAAAGAAACTTAAAAGATATTATTCCTAAGCTTATTATTGTATGTTATATTGACAATTGCTGTATTCTTTTACGATTGGGGAATAAACCAGAAAGTAAATACTTAATCTGCAAGACACAGTGGTAATCTACTCTGTGTGGACAGTTTTCAGTTAAATCCCAGCAGTGGGGGACTTGATGTGCAGGTTTGTAACCCTTGTGATCTTTTTCTAATGCTTTCAACTCACTCTGTTGCAGGCCTGTTCATATACTCATGAGCAGATTGTGGAAATGATGGAGTTCCTGATTGAATACGGTCCAGCACAGCTCTACTGGGAGCCAGCAGAGGTTTTTCTCAAATTGTCTTGTGTCCAACTCATGCTTCAGCTCATTTCAATAGCATGCAACTGGAAGACATACTATGCAAGGTGAGCTGTTTGCTGTAGTACTGTAATTTAATGCAATATGTTGTGACTCTTGGGCAGGGCATTACATTTCTAGATTTTCTGCTCCTCTGATAGGCACATGCTGGTTAATGCTGTTAGGGCCTGTGCTGTGGCTCCATAGTGCCTATGAAAGTTAATACCCTGGAAAGCAGGACTGAAATTTTGAGGTAGAGTGATGGAATGAGTTTTCTGAAGAGCCAAAATGCCTCAGACCTTTGATTTCTGAGAAATCAGCATCATAGTAGAGTTTAATCACAATTCTGTGCCCCTTTCTATCTGTTTTAAAATTTGTTTACCTTTTTGTTAGAGAGAGGCTAGAAAACCTTCAAAGTAGAGGGTGAAATCAGGACATCTTAACACTGGAAAGAGACGGAATGTCTGTTTGAATGTATTAAGTTTAGCTGGCTCAGGAGAGGACACTGTGTATCACCTGATTGATGTGTTGATATTTGAAGTTTACTAAGCAGATAAAACTGCAGAGGAGTTGTGTGAACATGTGACAAGCTGGCGTTTTAGAGAGGGGAAAAAACCTGAAGATTGTTACTATGCATTGCTTAGGTTCATGTCCCTGGGTGATGCACCACCAGCTGTTAAACTCAGCATGTTGGTAGAGGGGCTCATCCTGGGGCACCGTAATATTCTGTTATCCTTCTATGGCACCTTTTCCCCCTACCTCCCAAAAATCCTCCTCATCTTTACAAAAGAAAGGGAACTGCCACCAGGGTCCGATAGAATACTATTAGGATGCTGTCCCCAGTTCAGGAGGATGGCTGCAAAGGTCCAGCCTCTGTTGATCCTAGTGACCATCTGCTCCCCGGAGTGAAGCTGTAGTCCTCTCTAGAGATATGTTTGCTGGTGAGTCACTGTCTGCTATAACTAGTTGTCATCAGTGACATTCTTGTCACCAGGACTCCCTTCTCCTTGTTTCTGCTCCTTGCTGAACTTAACCTGAAAGCCTTTGACATGTGTTTTGCTTCTGCAATCCCCTGCCTCCCTCTCTGAGGTTGCACTCTCCTGGGTATTTTTTGTTCTCCTGTTTCTTACTCTCTGTAGATGTTTCCTAATTGCTACCTGGATTAATTCTTACCTTTTCATACAGGCTTACAAATCTTCCCCCCCTTCTCTTGCATTGTTCTGCCCTACCATCTCTTGCTTAACAGCCCTTCTCCTTTTTCACACACCTGTGTCTTTCTTAAACTGGTGCCTAAGCTGATGCCTTTTTCCCCTATCACAATTGTTGGCTTTACTGCTAAACAGTTTCCCTTCACTTCAGAAAAAATTCCTTCCTACTTGTCCAGTGACAGAGTATTTTAACCAGCAGTGTTTCCCAGCTAAGGTGTAGAATTAGATTAGATTTGGAAGCTTAATTTGGAATGCTTATGGGGATAAGTCTTAAAATTATTATTTTTATAAATACAAAATGACAGTGCTTTTAGGAGTCTGTTGACAGACTTAAGGCAATGGTGTGCATGTGAGTGCTGCCTTCTGTGGAGACCAGCCCTTTAAGAATGGTACATTCCAAAATCAAAAGGCACCATCAAATACATTGAAATGTGACTGATTTAATCCTGTTTATTGGAGTAGATTGAATAGTACTTTATGTTATTGAAACAACTCTGTATGTACACCTCTCAGAACTTCTTCTATTATTGCCTTCCAGGAATGACACAGTACGGTACGCTCTGGATGTACTAGCCATCCTGACTGTGGTTCCTAAAATCCAGTTGCAGCTGGCAGAACCCGTGGATGTGTTAGATGAAGCTGGATCTACTGTTTCCACTGTGGGTAAGCTGCATATAATCCTGATGACTTAGACATTTACCAATTGTCTTCTGCTACGTGGTTTTTAGCTGGCTGTTTCTCACCTACAGTGAGACAGGGGTTAAAATAATTAATAGTGTCAAGGATGCAAATAAATGGGAGAGTAGTGTGGTTAAAACTGTGTCGTGATTAGTACTATGGTTGGATTACAAATTTGAAGGCATGGTCTTTGACTTGCACTTGTTTTCAAGAGCTCATTAAATACAGATAGAGGCAAGTCTACTTCTGTAATGGGACTATTAGGTTCCCTCAAATTCCCAGAAATTTAGATCTCCTGGGGATATGGCATTTGAGAATATGGGAGAGGAACAATTATTGCTGTTTGAGTTATGCTCTAATTGGCTACCTGCAGATTTAGTATGCCAATGAATAAGATGTGCCTGGGTCAGATCTAAGGCTTATGCATGAACTGGGGCCTGACTTTTTTTAAGAAAAGAAAAATAAAAGGCAGGCAGAGTACTATATAGAGGCAAAAGATGACAACTTTTGCACAGAACCTTTCTCTAGACAAAACACCACTTCTTTCTTGAGTGAGGGTTTTGATTTCTGAAGTGGACATGAAACTAACAGGAACTCTGTCTTCAGGGGAAGAAAACCCCCTGAGTTTCATTTTTGCCTGACTCCTTTTTGAAGCTGTGATATTTATTTATTTTTTTCCTTCATAACACAGTCCCCTTTCTTCCTTCCTCTCTGTTTCCACATTTTTAGTATGTATACGAGAGAGTTGCTTTTTGCAGTAAGAATTGGAGGCCTACCTGTGCATCTTTTTCTGTGCCAGGTATCTTGGATTTTGCATTCCTGGGCCATGGCTGATTATTTGACTCTACTTGCTGATGATGTAGAGGAGCATCAGTGTAGGAAAACGTTTTGCCAGAGAGGTAGAAGAATATGTCTTACCCTTGTTTACAGAACTTCAGAAATTCCCAGAATGAAGAGATTCCTCAGATTTGTGGAAGACACTCTTACTTGTCTGATGAACTGTGTAAGATACATTTTAGAGTACTAAAGAAACTTGTCTTTCTCTCATTAGGTATTAGTATCATCCTTGGAGTTGCTGAGGGTGAATTTTTCATCCATGATGCCGAGATTCAGAAATCAGCCCTTCAGATCATCATCAATTGTGTATGTGGCCCAGATAATCGAATCTCCAGTATTGGCAAATTCATCTCTGGAACTCCTCGACGAAAGCTCCCTCAGGCCCCCAAGAGCAGTGAGCACACGTTAGCTAAGATGTGGAATGTGGTGCAGTCCAACAATGGCATCAAAGTGCTGCTGTCGTTGCTGTCTATAAAGATGCCAATCACAGACGCAGATCAGATCCGAGCGTTAGCCTGCAAAGCCTTGGTGGGGCTCTCACGCAGCAGCACTGTCCGGCAGATCATCAGCAAGCTCCCTCTCTTCAGCAGCTGTCAAATTCAGCAGCTGATGAAAGAGCCGGTGCTTCAGGACAAGCGCAGCGAGCATGTGAAGTTCTGCAAATACGCTGCTGAGCTGATCGAGCGTGTCTCGGGGAAGCCATTGCTGATTGGCACAGATGTCTCTCTGGCTCGGTTGCAGAAAGCAGATGTGGTGGCCCAGTCAAGGATCACGTTTCCTGAGAAGGAGCTGCTGCTCCTGATTCGGAACCATCTCATCTCTAAGGGTCTAGGAGAAACTGCATCTGTCCTTACTAAAGAGGCTGACTTACCCATGACTGCAGCATCTCATTCATCTGCCTTCACCCCTGTTGCGGCTGCTGCCTCTCCTGTGACTCTGCCTCGCACTCCTCGCATAGCTAACGGCATCTCGGCCCGTTTGAGTAGCCACACTTCTGTAGGTTCCACTGCTGCCTCAGTCCATGCTCAGGCAAGGCCATCTGCATCCCAAGGTCCACTTGCCCTTCCAGGCCCTTCTTATGCCAGTAACTCTCCTCTGATTGGCAGGATTAGCTTTGTCAGGGAGAGGCCATCTCCCTGCAACGGCAGAAAAATCAGAGTGTTGCGACAAAAATCGGACCATGGCGCCTACAGCCAGAGCCCAGCTATCAAAAAGCAGCTGGACAGGCACCTTCCTTCCCCACCCACGCTGGACAGTATAATCACAGAGTACCTTAGGGAGCAGCATGCCCGCTGCAAGAACCCTGTTGCCACCTGTCCCCCTTTCTCTCTCTTTACACCCCACCAGTGTCCTGAGCCAAAACAGAGGCGCCAGGCGCCGACTAACTTTACCTCACGGCTGACCCGCAGGGCAGCCTTTCCGAAGTACGGAGGGGTGGATGGTGGCTGCTTTGATAGACACCTAATATTTAGCAGGTAAGGAAGAAAAAATGTTTCTTGATCCCTCTCAGGATGTATCCTGTGCCAAAAAGCCTTACCTGGATTCAGGCTGTGCAGTCCCATGGGGGAGTATCCTTGGAGAAAAAAGTAGTTTAACTCAACAGTGACAAGAGGGCAGAGCCTTGAAAGACTTTTTCGGAAGTTGTTCTGTTTCTTCTGTGCTTAGTACTAGCCTGTAGTACAGAAAACACATTTCATTTTTAGTATCACATGAATGCATTAGCAACATTGACTAATGAAGCTCGTAGCTCTTTGTTCTCCTTTGGAAGGTAAGTATGTGATGCTCATTTTATACAGAGTGTAGCATAGCCTTGAGGACGGTTGGCTGGCAGATACAGGACTGAGAAATCCATATTTTGCTCTTGTAGCTGAATCTGCAGCACCACAAATTGCTAACCTTTTTATGTGGCCTTTCTTTGCTGAAGTTAAATTGGAAGTTGATGTAAAGTTCATAAAAATAAAGATGACTCAGAGATGAAAGCATCTTCACAGTGAAACTAGTATCACCTTGGGAAATTATGATGACAGGAGGTTATCTGGCTGATGGACCTTCTTGTGTGGAGTATTTCAGAACTGTTAGAAATTTTTTTTTTTTTTTTTGGTAGATGTCTGTACTTATCCAGGTGACAGCATTACTGATTTTCCATCAGTCCATCTTTGAAGACAAACTCCCAAATGCTTCAACTTACTGATGTGCTTTAACAGAAGTACTTAATAGTGCAAACCAAATGCTGAAACTTTGTGAACACTGTTTTAACATACTCACTTGAGCGCTAGTCTTGCAATTGACACTTAGCTTGTCCTAGAAGAAAGCTGTAACTTGTACCTATGTGTTTGTTGGGTTTTTTTGGTTTTTTTAAGAACTGGATTTAATATCACCACACAAGATTTCTTTTTGGCTTCGCTTTTCTCTTTCGGATGACCCTTGTATTTCTACATTCTCTAGGTTCCGTCCGATTTCTGTGTTCAGGGAAGCAAACGAGGATGAGAGTGGCTTTACTTGTTGTGCGTTTTCTGCAAGAGAACGATTCTTAATGCTGGGTACTTGCACGGGGCAGTTGAAACTCTATAATGTTTTCAGTGGACAGGAAGAGGCCAGTTACAACTGCCATAATTCTGCCATCACGCACCTTGAGCCATCCAGGGTGAGTCATCAAAGAGCTGTTCTGAGTTTTAGAAGTCCTCACAGCCTAAGCCCTGGTATGTTTTGGGCCCATCTGGATATGTACTTCTAAAATACACACACTGTCTGGCCTGCAATGCCTGTTATTAAAGCCCTTGTAATCATTATATAGTCCCTCGCTGTGAATTCTACAATTATTTTTTTTTCTTCCCAAGATAATAGAAAAGATGTACAGTGGCCATGTGCTTTCATAAGTAGTGAATATATAGGTCTGGAAGTGCAAAAACTCTTAAACTGACTATTGTATTTAAGATAAATGTAAGATAAGATACCAGAGTTTATATAACCTCCCTCTGTTGGAGAAACAAGTCTTCTGGGGTATGATTCTAGAAAGAAATGAAATGTAACTTATTTATAAACAGAATGAATTCCACTCGCAGAGCATCAAAATTCAGGCATGAATTATCCTGATTTTTATCTGCTATTAACATCATGGATTGTTCCCATTGTTATCTCTAATGTTTTTCTTTGTCTGTCAAGGGCTCTTTATATTATACATAGTATTAGATACCTAGACTTCATCTCCATAAGAGTAGTACAGTAAGCACAAAATTTGCTATATTTGCATATATATATATATAGTTCCTAGGTTGATTTTGTAAGTGTAAGTTAAAGCATACAGGTAAAATGATAACCTCTGTTTTCCTTGGTATTCTTTTCCCTTCCTCCCCCTCCACTCCCACCTGGAAATACAGGATGGATCTTTATTGCTGACATCTGCTACGTGGAGCCAACCTCTGTCTGCACTGTGGGGAATGAAGTCTGTCTTTGATATGAAGTAAGTATACTCTGATCCAGCTTTGGGGTATCTTGCACTTACAAAAACCATTCAACATAAGCAGAAACCCTAAGAACAAACTGAAAGGACAGTACAGCACAACTCTCACAGCATCTCTTGTGAAGAAATAAAATATGCTTCCTTTCTTATGTTTAGTATCTTCCCTGTTTTATTGGGTACAGACAGCTTTGCTGAATTCTAACTACCTAAAGTCCTAAGAAGTATGTTTGTATTTTTATTCTCATGTTTGTAAATGATTTTGACAATCTTTCTGCAGTCAGTTACAGATTTTTACTAGCACAGTGATTTGCATGGTGAAATTTTCCGGGCTGGATACAAGCTATTTCAGACCTAGATAAAGCTATCTAAAATTGATTTTGGTATTTACAGTTGTTCCTTCCAATAAGATATGGGTAAAAAGCTCTTAATTTTCAAAAGGTTTGACTGTTGTCTACCTTAGTTGTAAGCAACAGTTTTGGTGTAACCTGTTCTAGGTCAACTAGAGGAGATTCTTCGAAGTTTTACAGGCCTGAAGCACATTGGTGTGTTTGAACATTCATGATGCCATTCATTGCTCATTTCTCTAAACAGTGTTATAACAAGTCTGTGAATTTACTTCTTGTGGGGTTTTTTTTCATTGGTATGCTATAAAGGTGTCTGTAACAGATATTTTCCTGCAAATGCCAGGGGAGCACATTAGCACTGTAGTATGCCATGGTCAACGGTGAAGAAAAGTCTTCTCCACGTTTTTAGTTTTCTGCATTATTGAAACCCATGTTTGTGGTGTTGGGGTAGAGTTTGATTCACACAGGTGGTTTGCTGTTCCTTAACTTCTTTACTGACTCTACCTACAGGCATTCCTTCCCTGATGACCACTACGTGGAGTTCAGCAAGCACTCTCAGGATAGGGTCATTGGCACAAAAGGAGACATTGCCCATGTGAGTACCAGTAAAGGTCATGGCTGTGAAACTGTGATAAGAATATGATTCTTCACAGGACATTTATTAACAGATCTGGGTGCTGTGATGCTCTGTATAATTGATGAGCTAAGAGGCTTTAGAGGAAAGCTTTGAAAGTGTCAAAAGTGTCAAATAACTCCTGCCTGTGTCTAAGGGTGTCAGCACAACCATTCCAAATTAACTGTAGCACAAGCAGTGTGCAGTGTGTTGCCTCTGTCGTTAGCATCAGGGCAATTGAAGAACCTCCTTTGGTTTGTTCATTTGAGAGAGGTCATGAGGACTTTTTTTTTTCCCTTCTCTCCATTGAAGTTGCCTCCTTTGCCTTATTTTTCAGTAATAGTAGTAATATTAATCAAAGTTGCACTGTAAACAGTAGCTCAGTCAACAGCTGCAGGAAATGGCCAGTTAAAAATGTCCTTCTTAAAAGTGTCCTCTTTTTGGCCCCCCAGAATTGCAGCTTGCTTGTGGGTAATTTCATTATACCAGTATATTTTCAGAGAATGCTGCTGTACTGTTTTGTATGAATAGCTGCAAATTTGACAGATGCAGGCTTCAGAGTACTTCTGCTTCTTCTTCTCAGTGCTATTTTGCATTCGTTATAGGCACTGTCTCTTTTGAAAGAATATTTGCATTAAAAAATTGTTGTGAAACATAACTTATTCAAATTATTTATGATTTTATTTATTGCTCTGATTTGTTTAAGCAAACTACCCATTCCTGCCCACTTTTTAACTTGGAATCTGGAACTCAGATCAGTTTGTGTGCTGTGTTTATCTGGTAAAAAGATTTGTTTTCCAGTTCTAGAGAATTTTTTTCTATCAAAGTTTGAATGAGAGCTAGGCTCTGAGGGATGTTACAGAACAAATTTATCTGAGAAGATGGTAATAAGCCCTTCGTACTAGTTAAAACCCTTTTTATCTTCCAACTGTTTGTTGGGACAAAGCTCATAAATTTTCCTTTCAATGTAAATGTCAGGAATTTTAACTCATTTTCTGTAGTTTCTGGCTTTTTTCCTCTCACAGTGTGCTTTGGAGTTCTTATGTTTGTAAATGCCATTTGTTGTGAAAGCAGTTCTGTTTCTGAAAGAGTTTCTGGCTAAGTAGTACCTTGTGACTGCGGCTTCACAGCCCACTTTTCATAATGGAGTTAGTTCCTTTGGAACTGATCCTGCTTGTATTGAAATGTATCAGTGAACCTGCAGTAAGCTAAGTACTGACCAAAACATGTTTTGAAACTTGGTTCCACCTGTGAAAAACTTACTAAAGGGGTGGTAGGAGGGGTTAGCTTTGGAATGTTTTCGCTTGAAATGGAAAAGCAAAGCGGGAAAGGGTGGATTCTGGGAACGGTTTAGAAGGGGGAACATGGGGTAATCTTAGGCACAGGTATATTACAAATTGTGACTAATCTTTCTTTTTCTTTTTAATCTAAAAGATCTATGATATTCAGACTGGCAACAAGCTATTGACTCTGTTTAACCCAGATCTTGCCAACAACTACAAGAAGAACTGTGCCACCTTTAACCCCACTGATGACCTTGTCCTAAATGATGGTGTCCTCTGGGATGTCAGATCGGCACAAGCCATCCACAAGTTTGACAAATTCAACATGACCATCAGTGGTGTTTTCCATCCCAATGGGCTAGAGGTCATAGTCAACACAGAAATTGTATCCTTTGGCCACTGTGGTAACTGATGTGCTGGGTCCTAAAAGATTTACGTTGGTAAACAAGTAGCTGTTTGCAGATGTTGTATTAATGGTTGCTGTGTTATGGGTTATGTATGGTAACAACAGTTTTCTTCTGTGAATCAATGATGGACTGTCGGACAGCTAGCTAATTTACATCGAGATTCTGCCTCTGATACGGGCTAGAGGAAATAACATGGAGAGGGAGAAAGAGAGATTTTGTTTTCTAATACGCTCTGTGGTACCTCTGCTCTCTTCCTATCCCCTTACCAAGGTCAATCTTGAAGCTACTGCAGTAACCTCTCATGACTTGAAATGATTTTAAGAGATTTTTCATTTTGAACACATGGAAGGGGTCATGGTGTTACAAGTGGACACTGCTTCTGCCGTATTAGCCAGATGGTAGCAGCGAGGTTTCTCCAGCGCAGTTCATCAGTTGTTTGCCGTGGTGTTGAAAAGGAAATAGAAACTGTCAATTGTTTGTTGCTCCTTAGCCTGTATTTTTCCAGTGGGACCTCCGAACTTTCCATTTGTTACACACAGTACCTGCACTGGATCAGTGTCGCGTGGTCTTCAACTATACCGGCACGGTTATGTATGGAGGTAGGACTTCTCTATCTTGTATTACTCTCCTTGGCTGTCTCTGTTTTGAGATAAGTAGGTGCTTGTTCAGTGAAATTGGAAGCTTCAGAGAGCCTGTCTAACTCCAGGCCTTACTGGCATCTGTGAAATGGAACTTTTTCAGGATGTTTATGCTATGTGTATTGCTGACAAAGACAGTTTTCTCTAACATCAGCAATATCACAACTCATTTGCGAGATTAAAAACCTACCTATTGAAAAAGGTGTGTAAAACAGCAGATCTGATGATGCTTAGAAAATCATTTTGTCCTCTGTATTAAGTTTCAGTGATCAGCAGCATTAATAAAGGCATCTCTGGAAGACTAGATATTAAATGGGTCTTGCCAAGATGTTAAATAAAAAGAAAACTCATGTCAGAGTCTGATTAGACCTTAAGTTGGTTAGTGATAGTGATGAATGGAAGGTGGGTTTGTGGAATAATCTTTCCTTGTATCAGCTATGTTGCAGGCAGATGATGAAGATGACCTTCTGGAGGAGAGAATGAGAAGTCCCTTTGGCTCTTCTTTCAGGACATTTAATGCAACTGATTACAAACCTATAGGTAAGACTAAGAGAAGAGCAAGTAGCTTGATCTGAAGGTTTGAAGGTTTATTGAAAGTTCTACTTAGTAACATTCACTTCCTCCTCTCCTTGGCATGTGTGACAAAATGAATTCTACTATGACCTGTTCTGACGGAAGCCTGACAGTTGGGTTTAACACTGAAGTAGGTTCAAATGCCATATCCTGTTCAGTGTGTGATTGCCTTACTTGCTACCATTCAGCAATTCTGGCTTTACTTCCTTCCTTCTTTTCAAGTAGGGCATAATCTGAGAGAGTAGCTCATTTGGCAGAGGTGTCACTGGTCTCTTTTCAGAAAGAGCTTTTTTTTGTTTGTTTTGGTTTTTTGTTTGTTTTGTTTTGTTGTTTTGATTTTGTCTTCCTTTTCCCAACAGCATTTCCCCATGCTGTCAGTTTGGCCTTCAGCTTGTAAAGCTCCTGGATTTAAGCTAATTGTTGCTACAAATGTGGCTTTTGCTATAGAAAGGAGACATGGCTCACAACTCAGTTCCTTGGTTGCCACCTATTCTGAAAGATTATCTGTTGTTTATTGTGCTTAGAAAAGCTAGTAAATATATTATCAAGAGAGAATGCACTATGCAAAACAGGTTAAGAACTTGCCTGGCTGTTTTTTATGACAGTCTCCAACATTTCCATTCTTTATTATAGGTTGAATGAGTTACAGATCTTCATTTCACTTTTATTTAAGATGTTGTTTCTTATCCCAACATTTTAATATCTGCTTTTGGACATATATTGTTAGATCTTTTCTTTCAGTAGACATTAAGTAGTACACAGTTAACCACTGAGTTTTTGTGATGTTTTCCAGCTACCATAGATGTAAAGCGGAATATCTTTGACTTGTGCACAGACAGTAAGGACTGCTATCTGGCTGTCATTGAGGTAAAGGAGCTAAGAATAAACTCTGGTCTCTGTAGCTGTGGTTTGAGTGCAATACTTTTTGTTTCTTTTTAAAACCTTTAGAAGTGATAATTCTGGAGTTCCTACTGTTCAATTCAGCTGTCCTAAGCAGTGGTGTTGTTTTGATGGTGGTAAAGATGCTGTTAGTTTTTTGTTGTCCACCCACAATGATCCTGTTTTTCTGCCTCTGATTCCTTAAACTTCCGAACACATTTGCCTCTCCTATTCAAATATTTCCCACTTTTACATGTGCAGAGGTTTTCCTTTTCATGAGCATAAAAATGCTTTTTTTTTTCTTATTTATAACAATTCTTTCCTATTAAAATTTGCACTGTATTGAACAACCAGAAAATGCAGTCTTCCTGAGGCTTCCTGTGGAGCTTTTCTATGAATCACTGTTATTGTTCCTTTTTCACTTGTCTTCCTAGCAAAATCCCAGAAGCTAAGGATTTGAAACAAAAATTACTGAGTGAAACTTCTGGTTTGTTGAGGGGAAGTAAAATTAAACTAAAAGGTCCAGTTCTTTCTTTTATAGGAGTCACTGGAAGTGTTACTTTAGGACATGTCGCAGCAGCGGTTGGTCAGGTGTCAGACTGCTGTCTCCTGAAGCTCTTGCTCTATGACAGCTTTAGCATTCATAGAATCATAGAATGTTAGGGGTTGGAAGGGACCTAGAAATATCATCTAGTCCAACCCTCCTGCCAGAGCAGGATCACCTAGACCAAGTCACACAGAAACGTGTCCAGGCGGGTTTTGAACGTCTCCAGAGAAGAAGACTCCACAACCTCCCTGCGCAGCCTGTTCCAGGCTCTGTCACCCTCACTGTGAAAACGTTTTTCCTTGTGTTTACCCTAAACCTCTTGTGCTCTAACTTACTCCCATTGCCTCTTGTCCTAACACTGGATGACACTGAGAAGAGTCTGGCTTTTCAAGACATATGGTTCAATGATTGGATAGGGAGGCAAATTTGAAAGGAAGGGGTGTGCGCTTGGGTGAGAACTAACCCCAGAAGTGTTAAGGATCCAATAAAGGCTTTGTTAAGTCTACTAAGTAAGAATGTTAAGTTATGGGTGACAGAAGCAGAAGTAAATACTTACATCACTCCTGGGCGGGTCCTCAAAACCAAGAAGAGTAATTTTTAATGCTAATTGTACTATTGCTTCTAAATGGGAGGGAAGGATTTTGGTAACAGTTTCTGGGATTGAGATCAGATACAGCATTGACTATGAATGCTGAGTTCCTGGGGCTAACCGCTGTGTGGGCATCTCCTCTTCAGAATCAAGGGAGCATGGATGCCATGAACATGGATACAGTTTGCAGACTGTATGAAGTGGGCAGGCAGCGTTTGGCAGAAGACGAAGAGGATGAAGAAGAAGATCAGGTGAGAAGTATAGCAGTAACCTGGTTGTTCAAGAGTAGCTGTTAGCCCTCTCCATGTGAGAGGCCACAGGTGTACATTTATTACCCATAAAATAAATGCCTCATTTGGTCTCACCTAATGTGAAGTAGATCCCTCCCTTTATGATCAGTGTAAACTAAGACTATGCAGAACCTGTGAGAACTTCGTGCACTGTAAACTGACATCATAATTTATAGTTTATTTATTGATTTCCCTAAGTATTTCAATCTTGACCAGAAACTTTGTTCTTCTTGGGTTTTTTAAAATACTTTGACATTCAGTAGAGACAGTAGTGTTTGGGGTTTTCTTTTTTTCAGTTTCAATTCTTGTACTTGGACATAACTTGTCACCAATTTCTGAACAAGACACAGCTAGTGCAGTGAAACTGTGTAGTACTTCTACACAGCAGAATGTTTTAAGAATTTTAAAGAAAGATGTATGTTTGCACTGGGATGTGCTGTTTTTCCTTCTCGGATCAGCAATTGATCTCTGGCAATTTGACAAAAGAGCTGAGAACTGCAGTAAGTGCTCCTGAGGGTGCAGTTAGTAGAATACACAGTAGCATGGAATACTTAATACAGTATAATGAGAATTAGAGTGTCAGGTGTTTTCTGGTTTTGTTTTTGTTCTTGGTTTGGTGTGGGGTTTTTTGTTTGATTGGTTTGTTTGTTTTGGGGTTTTTTTGTGTGGGGTTTTTTTTGTGTCTGTTTTGGGGTTTTTTTGTGTTTTGGTTTGATTTGGGGTTTTTTCCTTCTTTTTTTTTTTTTTTCCTTTTTTTTGAGCAGGCAAAGACCTTATGCTTCAATTCCCTAAAGATCTTAAATGCATTATTCTCTTCTTTTTGGTATCTGCATTCTAGTGAATCATATTTGTATCTCCTGTGAGAAAAGCTGACTTCACCTTTTCCCAGAGAATGCCAGAAAGTAGTATTTTGGTGGGTTTTTTTATAGACTGGAAAGCTTAATTTCTGATACCCTTTCTGTCTCTGAATCTTCGTGTTGCTAGATTAAAACTTTTACTTTCTAGTTCACAAAGCTTGATAGCAGATCTCAGGAAAGAGTAATTTTCTTTGCAGTTAGTTGTTATTACAATTTCCATGTAATTCTGCAGATAAAGCAGTAGTTCTCTTTTGTGTACACAGCTTGCTGTCCTGTCTTCTCATTGTGCTACAAGGTTGCAGTTGAAGTCTTGGCATTTTTAAGAAATCCTTCCTCGCTGTTTCTATCCCTAGATTGGATGGATTCAGTTTAGAAACGTCTAGGATGGGTGAAGTATAGAATTCCTTGGGAAGCCATGAAGAGGGAGGGGAAATGACTGTTGCTTCTAAAGTGCTTCTACCTTCTAGCCATGCAGTGCTTGCCTCAGGCAGTAGTTTCTATTTTTGTCTCTGTTTCCATTGTTATTGTTCATGCTCAGTGTATTTTAGTAAGCTTGTTCACATTTTCTTTGTAAAATCTGAAAAGATAGTTTGTAGCAGAAATGGATTTTGCATTGTACAATGATTAACTAGCAGCTATCAAGACACCGCTCTGTGATATCGCTGGTAAGTGTTGACTCACGTGTAGTTCCGTATTTGTATAAGAGGATGCAGTCTGAGTGCTGGTGGTTCCAGGCTGTAACATGAGGTACTGAGTGGAGATAATTTGTCTGTCATCTGGGGACACTTCCTGTCTTACAAATGGAGGTGGCCTCGGGCAGAATTTTAAGTATGCTAAAAGCTCTTTTGTAAAGCTTACGGAGTATTCAAAAAAAGCTGCTTCAGGATGGGTTTGCGAGCTGAGAGTGACTAGTTGATAGTGCATAAATTGCTGCTTTTTATGGTCGTTCTTTTTGGGGTGTGTAGGTGTTTCCTAAAGAGTAACTTTTAGGGATGCTTACTATCAAGTTTCTTTAGTAAGAGAGATTTAGTTTTAATATAAACAACGCTTAGGAACCCAAATTCAGTCTACATATATTTAGCAAAACATAAACTAAACTTCTTGCTCTGTGGTTTATAGCTGTTCCTCCAGGTTTGTTCTAGCCTTAGGCTTACAAAGTGTAGCTTTGGTCTCCATAGAGACATCCAGCACTGAGCTCGAATGAATAGAGGTTTTCCAGGATAAAGACCACATCTCTCAGGCACACTTGTCTGTTAAGGCAAACAAGGATAATTTGTTTCCTGGTGAACAGGAGTTTCCTGTGTATATATATGCTCACACATATGTAGGTGTTTACTACTTACCTCATTAGTTTCCATGATTTAGGCTTTGAAAAATTGGAAATAAACTTGCAAACTTGTTGGGACTTCTCAGCTATTCTAAAACACTTTATGGCTAAAAGAAGATGCTTTCTGATCTTCTTCATCAATATGATGTGGGGAAGTCTATGTGAATCAACATTAATCTGATATCTCTTTGGTCAACATTTTTAGAGCAGATATTAATCTGTTTGGTGCCTGTATCTCCACACTTAGACTTTATGCATATATATATATATATATATGTTTGTACATGATCTGTGTGGGTCCACGAGTGTATATTTTTGCCTGCACAGAAAGTCATAAGTACTGAAATAGAAGCATGTTTGGGCAAACCTCGCTTGGAAATCATGTGATTGCTTTAATTGCTTTAAAAATTATGCTTGACACAAGTAAAAAACTGGAGAAAAATAGCTGCTTGACATTATTTACTTTAAAATTTGATGCCTCATGATGTCAGTTTTGACAAGTGTCAACTGATAGCTCTGTAAAAAGCAAAAAAATGAATCTATAGAATGAACCTAGTTATGGCCAGTAATCCAGAGCTGTCCAATCCTTGTTGGTCAGAACGGATGCTAAATGGATATTGATGCTCTGTGGTCTGTACTTACTATGGTAACTGGAGGAAAGTGAAGGTGTAACACACTTAGCAAGAGCCAGTTTGTTGGATGTTTTACTTCAAAAATATTAGTCTTTCTGCCTTGAACTTTCTTGAGTTTTGTGTATTACCTCACTGCTGGGGAAGTATCTAAATGGGTCCATCAGTGACTGTCTCACAAGTATTTGCAAAACAAATTGCAAAACAAAACAAAATAAATAGAAATGTCCAGTCTGTGGGGTAATAGGCAGTTTCCTATTCAGTCCTGAAACAGAATCCTCCTCCTCTTCTTTCTGTGTTTGCCCCCATTTTGATACACTCCTTCAGAGTTAGAGTTAGCAAAAATAAGATGGGTATCTGAGCTGCTGGTACAGGTGCTGGACCACCTTTTGGTTATTAGCTTTCTTAACTCTTACGGCTGATTTAGTATCCCCTGTTTCATTCACTAATCTACTGTCTTCTGTCGTGAGGTAGACCAGGAATTTCAGAGGAAATGGTGCAAGGAAAAGTGAACATACTGTTTTCATGCAGATACTTACTTGATGGGGAAAAACCCCACAAACCTTAATCCATACTGAATGCACATGGCAGTTGCTATGGACTAGGAAAGGAGACTTCAGAAATAGTAAGTGATCAGGAGAGCTAAACCAAATGAACTGTCTGACCAGAGTAGGCTCAAACCTGTGAAACTTTTGTCTGGATGATGTGACCTTCTGAGTGGGTTTCAGGTTTCTCAGTATGTCCGGTTTTGCCTCTTTATTTTAGTTTTTCTTTCCATATTAGTTCTTTAAAGGCCAAATTTTCCCTGTGTGGATGATGTTGCATCAGTGAGGCTCAAGTAGTATTCTCCATTACTGTCATGTTCAGAGAGATTTATGGCTTCAGCAGCAAATTGCTTCACCTAGCTGTCCCTGTCCTATAAAGTGTGTTCTACTTCTTTTGCCAGACCTGAAGAACTGTTAATTATCCTGCAGTGCTTCTGGGCTATCGAAATGGTGATGGTAGGTGTGTAATTTGTCTTTTTGCATTGGTTTAGAAAATTCTAGGTGATGTGAAATGAAAGCTTTGGAGATAAAGCAATAAAAACTCGAAAGACAGTCACTATTCTAACATGTGGTTTAACTGGGATGGATAATGTTTTTTCCTCAGCTTTTTATGTGGTCTTCATGATCCCAGTTTCTATTTTTATTTTAGGACTATCCCTTTATTTGCCTGCAACAGCAGTTCACTGTGATTTTATTGCTGTTGGTTTGATACGGGTTTGTTTTCATGCAGATATTTATTTGATGGGGGAAAAACCCACAAACCTTAATCCTTATTGAATACACATGTGTTTGAGAACCATCAGACCATCATGGTGCTTTATCACTACCATCTGCCTAGAATGATTTATGTCATTAAGAACCCTTGTATTTTCAGGAGCTGTTCCTCTAACATTTGAAGATATAGTTTGATTTAAAATCTTGCTCGAGATGAAACAGTTTGCAGGATAATAGCTGGGAACAAGTATTTTCAGACACGTGTGTCAGCTGATAATTATATACATGTGTTTAGTGCACACCATAATATCTTTGAACTTGGTTGCAGCTGGGGAGGTGAAATAAAGAGAAGTTTCCATCAAAGATCTGTTTACCTAATAGGCACATATTTCGAACAGGCATCCTCCAAAATGGATAATAATAATTTAAAATTAAAAAAAAAAAAGTTTTTGCAATACTTGTACTTCTTACCACATTTTTAGGTAGTAGCAAATAGCTGTGACTGCTTCAGTGTATTCTGCTGTTTCAGAATCTAGTGTCGCTAGCTGTCAGTCCAAACAGAGGAAATTACTGGAAGGGGAAAAGTAACTGGAGTTTTCAGAAGGCTAGACCTAGTATTATGCAGTAAAACAGCTTCAGCAGAGATATAAGTATATTCTGCCTGTTCAGTGACAGAAATCAAAAGACATTTCCTTCCTCTTGCATAACACCATCTTTCTTGAATTTCCAGAGTAGTTGGGATTCAAGAAAAAAAAAGCTGCTTGAGTTGTGATGAGAAATGTCAGTTAGAAGCTTTGAGAAAATAAAGGATCAAGTTCTCATCCATAGAGGGAGAGTTCATTTACCTGCTAAATTTTTGAAATTCCTTTACAAGCTATTGTGTCTTGTCATGCAGTTAAAGGAGTGGGCTTATTTTTGTGAGAGTGTGAGATCAGTGAGAGGAAGGAAGAGAAGCAGATTCAGAAATTGGACCTTGTTCTGGAGTGCTTATGTTATTTCTGAGCCCTGCAGCACAGAGTATGTAACAGTCACATTGGAACACATTTATCCTTAGCATTAAGGAATGTATCAGCTGTGAAATGATGACTTGCAGATGCCTCAGAGGACAGTGACTCTGAAGGTAGATTGATTACCATTAAGTACATACAGTCATGTTAAAATGAGAACATAGGCAAAACCAGAGTACTGGTCAAGAGTCCCAACTGAACTTACCAGTCCCACAGAGGTCCAGTTACTTTAAAGTTTGTGTATCTGTGTCATGGATTCTTTTTCATTCATCACAGGTAAGTAGTCATTGTTAGACAAGCTAAACCTGCTTACAGAGACTAAGAGAATAACTGCTTTTTTATTTTTTCACTCCATGTTTTGGCTCTGTGACATACTGTATGCTGTGTGCTGTTTCCTGTATTAAATCTGCACATACCTACATCTGCCTAGAAGCCTATGGTAAGATTCCTTGCTTGTTACATATTGTAACTTCTGCGCATTCCCAGGCTTCTACAGTTTTAGCTCTGTGACCTCTTTAATGGCTATGAAGAAGTAGAAATTCTAACACTGAAGTAGCCAAGAAGGTAAAAGTAGGTGCAGCCCTGTAGTGTAAAGGAGGTGAATACTGAGAATTAATTTAATGGCATGATAATAGGAAGTGAGTTTGGGCTTGCTAGCTGAGGGGAAGGGTAGAGACCTGGTAATCTAGCACATAACATTCCTTTTATGCTTGACCCCCTAGAAAGACCTGGCTATAGTTAAGTTTTTTCCACTGCCTGTTGTTCAGAGAGTGGTAAGAAGTGGTCAAGGGAGGAATTCGATAGAAACTTAAGTGACTGAAAACCGGAAGACATTGTCACTTTGTCACTCCTGAGAATTACATAGCAAAGGATCGGAAAGTACCAATGTGCTACCCAGATGCTTTGGAAGCAAAGAGAACAATTGCAGAAGATAGGGCAAGGGGATTGTCTGTGGAGAAAGATAAATTGCTAAAACAATGAGAGACTTAGTCCTCTCAAGTGAAACATTTTTTAGTGAGCTTCTATTTGAGAAATGATCATACATTCATTTTTATGAAAGCAAAGCCCCTTCCCATGCTGGAAATAGGTGGTAATTAAAATAATACTGATAATTTGGAAGAGACTAGGTTACTAAAAACGAGCTTGCTTTTCTCTAGGATAAACTTGGAGGAAGAAAGTGAAAGAGAAGTAGTAAACTTTGTAGGTGATTTCATGCAAAAGCAAATAAATTGACCAAAATCTAATGAGACTCAGAGAAATGTGAATTTCTTAACCAAAAGCAAACCAAAACCAAAACCTCCTAGAGAAAATAAACAGTTTATAGAAGCACATGCTTACCATTGGATGGTTAGACTTGGCTACAAATAGCCAGAAGTGAATTAAATATGAGCTGAAAGATTTGGAAAAGTGAGAAAAGTTTCACTGACACTCAGTTAACTGTTCTGCAGGTAGAGGAAAGGCAGCTTCATAGATGAAAATAAGAATAGTGAGAGTAATACCATACAGTGTGATTCAGACTGAGAGGTGCAATAGAGATTGGGTTTTCAGACGAAGAGACTGTTGCTGGAAAACGTCTGCAGGGGAGAGGTGTTGACTTGAAAGTGATGACAGGAGGTGAGCATGGGGCTGGGGAAGGAGCAGCTGTGAGATGATGACCTACTGCTGAATAGTTCTTACAGCAGTAACAGAGGAAGTTGGGCAGAGAACTACTGATGTAGATACTTGTTTTGGACTGTGAATCAACACCTAGTAGCAGAAGAAAAAGTGGTTGAGGTATGAGATGAAAAGATGAGGCTTTTTGTAACAGTTGAAAACATGCCAAACAAGCAAAAAATCAGTGACCTCTTAATTTCAAAACTGAGGTGGTTTCCAAACCTTATGCTGACAATTGAAAAGACTGCTGGGATCTTCTCTTGGCAGATAACATTCAGCCTCATGTAAATTTGAGAGCTTATGTAACCTGCAGTTGAAAAGTCTCAAATTCTATCCATAAGAAACTTTTGGATTCAAGAAATGTAAGAATACTATGAAACGTCTTAAGAGTCTTATAAAGCAGCTGATATATTTTTATATACTGCAGATCTGCAGTGCTGTAAGCCATACTTTCTGAAAGCACTTTGTTCTGATTAAATGTTGAAATACAGTGCAGAAATATGTTAAAAGCAAAAAATGAGTGTTCTGCCTAGTTAACATGTATTTTGCATCAGACTGGGGTTTTCCTGAGCCTTTGAACATTTTTTGGGAGATGAACACCTGTGAGTATGTTAAATATCAACCTGTACTACCCAAAACCACAAATTTTGCCAATTTTTTTATGTGCAAAATGAATAAGGGGAACAGTAAGAAAGTCTCTGATAGTGATGAAAGTCTATGAAGTGTGTGCAAATACGCATCAAAGAACAGTATGGAAGAAAATACATAACGACTGAATGAGAGCAAAGGGTATTTACTAAGCTCTGAACGGGTTGTAAGTGCTGGCATCATGAAGAATTAAGCATTTTTTTTATTGTTGTTGTTACAGTGCTGCCACCCCTATGTATGCCATTCCTTTAGGGAGTGTTATTTAGTTTTTTCCTTTGCAGTTCTGAATGATAAATTAGCTGAACCAAATATATTTGGCTTTCTGAATCTTTACATAAGATCACAAATAGCTAGTAGTGTTAAGTTACCAGTAATTTACTTTGAGGTGATCTTGATATAATCCTTTGCTACGTAATCAACTTTTCTGATTCTGAAAGTTCATGTCCAGCTTGTCTTATGCTGCTACATCTCTGTAAATCTGACTGTATGCAGGTGTGTTAAAAAACCAGCATGAATCACTTTTGCCCTCTTAATCATCCTCAGAGTTCCAGGGTCATAGAAGCTATTTATGTGTTACTGTACAAGTGAATTAGTGAATTTCAGTGAGTTAGTGTGTTAAGAGATTTCTCAAGATGCATGCTTAAATTAAATGTCCCACTTTGCAATCTTATCATAGAAGAACCGATAGTTCCTGCATCCTTCGTGCTTGTCTAAAGTGTAACTGATGATGCTGTACATTACTGACTTACATTCTTAAGACTGAGTGAAACTGATGCAAACCCTTTGTATAGATGGCCTTTTTCAGCCTAAGCTAGTCTTTATTAGTTGTATCAAAGTAACTCTTTAGTTGAGTCAAACAATTTCTAAGTTAAACTGGGGCCTATCCCTGTGTGGACATCTTACTTAAATCTGTGTGTAGCAGTTCTGCATGCAAGTTGCAGCCTCCCGCTTTGCTATCCCCTTATAATTATAACCAGGGTTTTGTTTTGTTCTCTGTTCACTTTAAATTGTCAGCTTTGGCTTTGTTCATTGTCTTTTTTTTTTGCATCCGTTTTGCTTTTGCAGCCTTTTTGCTTTAACTGGGGTTAATCAGCACCGTAAGTATTTATGCAGAGAAGTAGGGCTGGGAAGCCATTTTGTGTATGGAACAGGGTGGATGTTTCCTAGATTAAAGTGCCTTCATTATAATGGTGATGGTGTGTTTTTGAAGAACAGAGAGAGTTGGTCATTCAGGTATGTTGGTACTCTAATGACCTCTGCATTGCAGCCGTTGTGTGGTGATGTCTATGTATGCTGGAGATGAAGAGTAGCAGCACTGGTACAGTATTGTGAAGACAGCACAGATAACCCCTAGTATTTGTGTTCATTGTAATAATAAAATTAATGCACATCTATATAATATAATTACAGATTTGAGTATCATTAGGGGTCACTGGGTACTCTAAACTGTTCTTTTCTTGGCATCTATCAAGGTAAAGCTCCCTTAAGTTAATCCTAAATTTAGGTATCTAAAAGCAATTAATATACCTGAATCACTGTGTAACTAAAATGAGGTAGCAGTGTGACATCCTTAATTCAAAAGTGGGGCTCCATCATGTCACTCTTGAGCATTGCCTACTCTATTTAAGTGGGAACATTAGATTTTTTCTTTTTTCCTCCAGCACAGCCTCAGGCTGGGATTGTTTGTAATCTTATCTGAATTGCATGGAAAGACAGGGGGTTGGTCTGGCTGTATGGTAGTAATAGTGCACTGGGCTGCAGAGCAGGCATGTGGAAGTATTGGGCAGTGAGTCAGTGTTGATAATGAGATTAGATGTTTTACAGAGATGCCCAGTTTGTGATTCTATAATATTACTCTTGTACCTTATGTAAAGGTAACTGACAGCTGTGAAGTGGTGTCTGTTGGAGAGTGAAGAGAATATTCTCTACCAAAGCAGGAGAATGTGAGGGCTCCAGGAGCAGTTCAAGTTCTAATCTAAGCAGCTTTTACAGAGAACAACCCAAATAGAAGAATATATTCAGGCATCTAAAGGAGTTAGAGATGGATAAACCAGGTCCTTGATATTAAGTAATAGAGTGTGAAGGGCCATGGTTTCTGTGGATGAGTTACTCCAGTGAGGAAGATAAGCACAGGTGCACACTTGTTTTGCATAGGTGTGATGCTGGTTCTTTTTTCTAGCACCTGTGTCATCGCCCAAAGCTCTTGGGAACTACTGCTGAGTAGGCAGGAGCTTGCTTTTGCAGGTTTTTCCTTCACAAATCCAGATATGGTTTGGTATAACTGTTCTACCCGTTTTGCCTTCTGGCACCGCGCTAGGATTTTTTCACTGCTCTCACTCAGTGTGCTCGCATGAGTCACTGGAGAAAGCGTGTCATTTTTATCTATATACAGAGCCCTTATGCGAGGCAGTTGTGGTATCTGATGAGGATACAGCCTAGATACCCCTTAACAGACTGGGTATCACTTATATGTGATGGTGTTAGGTGTGAGGAAACACCAGGTGGAGTCTTGCCCAGCTCTATGTCCCACTGATTGGTTTTGGGTGCAGAAGCTCAGTGCGCTTTTCTGAGAAAGATCTCACCACATATATGCAAGTCTTGTGTTTGTAGACTGGAATATTGCAGTGTGCCTGCAAAGGGTTGTGCCTGGAAACTGTTCAGAAGCTAATGCAGGATTAATACGCCTATTACGTAGCAGAAGCACCGTGTTTCCCAGCTTCCTGTTTGTGTTCTTTAAAACATGGAAAGGTGTAGAGGTTTTCCACTAGAGATCACTCCTCTCGGACTGTGTTCTGTGTGCCTTGTTCAGCTTGGTAAGAATGCTCACTGTGCGCGTGTCATGCTCTGTCATGTGCACACGTGACTTCTTGTAGCATGGTTGCCACGCTATTTTCTGCTTTTAGCAAGGATGGTATAATTTAGATCTCACCTTGCTGTTCTTCTGTGGTTTTTAAATGAGTGTGGCCTGATTTTAATTATCTACTTGAAATTAAGTCGATTAAACTGGCAAGGGGGAAACATTGATTTCAGTTCTCCAGTCTTCTGTTGCAGTTTGTTTTTTCACAAAGAATTTTTTCCTCGCTGGTTGGTATAATCCCTCAAAGTTAATTGGCAGATAAATACACACCTTTCTGTGTAATCTTGTCAGCCAGAAAAATCTTCAGCTTTATAAAACTATATTGCATTTCATCCTATATTTGAAAGATGCTATTGTTATATATGCCTTGTCTTAAGCTTGACTGAAAATGTTGATAAAACAGTATTTCATTTTCCAATAAATACATTAAATGTGAAACATAATTAAATTCAGTAGTTTTGATATTTTCTTTTAAGTCATAGTGGGCTAGATATTTAGGCCAAAATACTTTCAGAAATTCCACAGATGGGGAAGCAAAGAGGGTACCTAACTCATTTCAGAGCCCTTTAGTTTTCAACTATACGGACTCTAAAGGAATCTTGTAGACAATACACTTTTTTTCCTCATGTCTACAGTCGTGTCTTTATCCCCAGGCACTGAAAAACTTGGGTTAATTTTCCCAAGCTTTTAAAATAAATTAATCTCCTCCTTTCAGCTTCAGAGTTGTTTAGAGACTGAAAAAGGAAAATAAACTCTCATGCCTTTCCAGGTTTTAATCAGTTTTTCAATTCTGAATGGAGTGATAAAGTTTAAGACATTGGTCTCTCTGCAGATAGTGCATAGAACAAAAGTAAAAGTTATTAAGGCAAAAGCTTTTATACTCAGTATATTTTATGGAAAATTACACTTAGTATGGCACTGCAGTTTAAAACTGACCTTCAAGTAAGACATTTCCTCTTCCAGTATGTATAAGATTCAAAAAGCAATGTGAGTTTAATTGAGGACTCATTGACTCAAAGTTTGTAATTGCATAAAATAGGTATAGGCTTTAATAGAGGTTTCTTTTATTTTTTTTAAATTTTATACTTAGTTTTCTTTCTGAAAGAGCTTGTACTATGTAGCAAACTAGTGCTTTTATACTGCAATCTCTGTTTCAATAACACAGCACTTCTGGTCGCTAGAGGAGACTTGGCTGCCTTTTGCAAGTGAAGAAACAATAAAATTTGCCCAGGCTTTTTGGCATTCCTTGTTTCTTTTGCTTATGACAGATGTTGGATTTGTGTGGGTGTGGTGATTTTTTTTTTTATAGCACTGGCTGAAGAAAATGTAGGTTGGGGAGATGACAGTAAGGTCTTTTTCCTCTCCTTTTAGATCTGAAAATGCATCAGGCTGAACAGCACAGTGTGAGTGTGGTGAGCTTGAGAACCAAACTAACTCTTGAAGCGGGATGTTAAATATCTATCTTAACTGCTTCATAATTTTGCAAAGTGTTCCCTCCCAAAACAAAGGGGCAGTTAGGACTGAATGACTTGAGAGCTGCTTTCCTGCCACATGAGAGCATTCTGTTAGAGAAATAGGCTGTGACTCTGAGGAGATGTGCAGGTGTATTGAGCCCTTCCTTTGAGTCTTGGAGACTTTCTGGAGCTTGGCTTGTGATGGCACTTTTTTGGCCTCCCATGTATCTGGAAGAATGTTGGGACTGTAACAGCTTCTTCCCACTCAGTTTTATCTCCTAGACACAGGTTTCTGGATTTGATTTGTGCAATGAGAAATTCAGTTGCTTTATTTAATGCAAATTTTTACCGTTTGATAAAGAAAGAGCTTATCCACAGGTAAATGCCAAAGATGAGACTTCTGAGCTGCTTTAAACAGTTCTGTCATCTGAAGCTGAGGGATTCAGGGATTGGTTGAGGCTAATAGTCTCTTTTCTTACGTTTTACGTCGTCTCTAAGTCGGGAATTACTGAGAGGCTGAACATGCATGCTGTCTGATGTGAAGTAGAGGTTTTGGTCCAGTTGAAACTAAAGCAGTTTGTACAAGACTAGTAACAATGCTGTGGATTAGTGGGTCTTATTGCATGTCCTCAAGAATGCATTGTGGTGATGTGTGTTGATGGCCAGTATTGGAGAGGAGCTTGGGCCAATGGTACCTGTGTCGCACCAGCATTTTACAGATAAGACTTTTCAGGCCTGCCAATGATCTAGCATGTGTCGTGATCTGTAGCTGTGGAGAGGAGGTGTTTATACTGGGTGATGGGAAAGTGTTTGTCATGCATAGTGTCTGGTTATGGGGAGAAATGAAAACAACAGGTATGTCTTCTTCAGTTATTCCATTTTTCATTTGTTTTAATGTCTGCAATGGCCTGTTTTTGCTATCTTTGTAGGAGGAAGAAGAGCAAGAGGAAGAAGATGATGATGAAGATGATGATGATACAGATGACCTTGATGAACTAGATACGGACCAGCTGCTGGAGGCTGAGCTGGAGGAGGATGAGAACAATGAGAATGCTGGTGAGGATGGAGAAAATGACTTTTCTCCCTCTGATGATGAGGAGCTTGCCAACCTCCTAGAAGAGGGAGATGAGGGTGAAGATGAAGATTCTGATGCTGATGAGGAAGTCGAGCTGATTCTTGGAGATAGTAAGTATGTCCCCAGCTTGGTGAGCACAGGTGACCTTGTCCTCTCTTTAATGTCCTGACAAATATGCAATGTCTAAGTCTTCCCTGAAATTATTTAGCTGACTTTCCCTCTCGCTGGTATGAAAGGCACAAATCATCCTGGTCATTCACTGGTGCCTCTCAGAGTAATCTCTTGGTAAAACTAGCTTTTATATGAGAGAACAACCGTGTATTATGAAAAGCAAGGTATGTCCTTTCTTCATGTGCTCCCAGGTACGTGTGTGAGAACTTGGCAGGCCAAGAAATACCATGTGAAGAAGCCTTATCTGATTGCTTCCCTGTCCTGCCCTTCAAGGGAACAATAGTTGAACTGTTGCCTTTCCTGTCTTCTCTGCCTTATTTATACTTGTAAGGACAGAGAAGCATTTTTGGTCCTTTGTGCTACTCTTTCTCTTTTGTAATTGCTTAAAGTGCAAACCCAACATGGCATTTCTGACTTCACATCCTTTTTTACACTGTTCTGAAGCTAACATAACTTTTGGGATAAAATTCAAATTGTTCTCTTTTTCTGACATTCCACAGATACAGAGAATTGAAAAGTTAACAAAGTATGTGTGTGTATGTATGTGTATAAGAAAGAAAGGTCTGAACTTTTTTTTATAGCAATTCAGTTGGAAAAACAACTTCACAAGAAAGAGAAGATGACTAGGATGGCAACAGGCTTGGGATTTGTGACACCAGATTCTGTTCCCTGTTTTGCAGCACAATTTTTGAGTATGCATGGCCAAGCCATTTAGCTCTCTTTAATTTCCAAGCTGTAAAATGGGGATAATGTAGTTACCTTAAATTAAAGGGTTGGTAAGGATGAGTAATTACAGTGTGCAAGGTGTTTTAAGTCCTGCAGTGACAGGAGATTAATGTGAGAGCTGAGGTGGGTATCAGTCTTCTCTGCTGATGTGCTGGAGGACTAAGCATGTCCAGCCTCTGTTTTGGCACTGGTGTCACTGGCAGCCTCATTCATGTCCCTCTTTTCTGTTGGAATGCAGCTCAGTTGTTTTTCAGGATGTGGCCACATCAGGTTGCCACTTACTCTGTGGGGTCAGTCTGCTGTTCTCTTGAAGGTAGAAGGTATACAGTGGAGGGCCATATAGAGCATTTCCATGGCTCAAATTCATCAATAGCATATTGCAGTTTGACATTTGGGCATTTCAGGTAACTTATGCCTGTCCCAGTAACTGGCAGGACCTTCTTAATACAACTCCCCTTCTGTTTCCTCGGGGGGTGCAGGACCAGAAGCTATTACAAGAGCAACTAGAGTGCTGTAACTGGAACTGTCCAGAGGGCAGGATGGAGGGGGGGGAAGTTCAGGCCATTTCAGTAACTGTTCTTGTAACAAAACCAGGTGCCACTTGAGACTCGGTTATTTCAGGTGTGCTTTGCAGAGCACTGTGTGTTATGAAATAGCCACATCTGTACATGGTTTATAGATACAACCACTTGATCAGAACTTTGGGTATCACCATGGAGCTGCAGCCAGCCCTTCCCGTGGTTGTTGAGTTGCTTAGCAGCACCTTTGAGAACTTAAAGCAGGGAGTGCAGCTCTGTCAGGCTGGCATGCGCGTGGTCCTTGCACGGGGTTTGAGTGGGGTTCTGTGGCTTCTTCTCTATGACTTCAACTTCATCTGGCTAGCTTTTGTTTCTTTCCTTTGTGTCTCTCCTTTCCCTCTCCTTTGCTTATGCCACATTCAAGAGTTAAAAGTTGTAAGGGCACTGACACTGTTGCAAAGTACAGTGTGAGGCGTGGTGATGTATTTAGAGTGCTTCCTACTGCAGACACTTGCTGCATTTTGGATGAACCTCCATAACATACAGTGAGTGTGTTTCAAAAGAAAATAATTCAAAGATCACTTGAAATAGAGGAGTCAGTGGCTTTAGTTCCTTGTGCTTTAGAAGAGGTTTTATTTCCTTTTCAGGAATAATCCAGGGAGAACCTTCTAGGTATAAATTTGTCTTCCTCCTCCTCCTTTGTCACCACCTTGTGGAGGGTAGATCTGTTTGTCTTGTCCAAAGCAGTTTATGTATTGTGCAGATCTTTCAAGAGCTTGTTCCTAGGCCAATGGGGTGTCCTTTTTGAAAGGCAGGTGTAACATAGGATGGAAGAAATACATGGAATTCTCACCAGCAGCATGGTTGTTTCCTCTTTTCTTCTGTAATCAAAAATGGTGCCTTCCAGGCAGGTCTATAAGCTTTTGCCAAGCAGTTAACTGCAATCAGGTTTACTTGCAGACATGGAGATCAAAATAGGAAGGTGGTGTGGTAGACTGTAGAATAAAGAGTTAGGAGTTCCCTTTTCAAAGCTTTCCTCCGGTGTTTTTTAAAAAAAAAACAAAGCAAACCAACAACTGTTTCAGCTTGTCTTCTCCAGAGTTTCTGGATTGTTATCTCACTTGTGCTTCTTTCCCTCTTGCTGTGCAAGTGTAGCTGCTGCAGCATTGTGTTTTCCACCTCCCCTTATGTGGCTGTAGCTCTTCTGGGAGCCCTGATGACTCCTCAGCTTAGGCTCAGTATGATGGATGGTGAAACAGGATCATCCCTCACTGGTCACAGGGGAAGGGCAACTGGCTGATCTTCAGGGAGGAGTGCTGGGGGAAGGGGTGTGTGCCCGCTGCTGCTTGCATGGGATTTTTGTTTTTTCCTAAGGAAAGCATCTGAGAAAGGGTGAACCTTCCAGAAGGCCTTGCTTACCTTGACAGGCATTTTAGAGATCCAGTGTAACTGAGATGGCTAAAAGGAAGTCTTGGTGTCTTTTTTCTTTTATTTTTTTGTAAACTGTTTTTAACACCTAGTTAACTGCAGCATCCAATGAATTCATATAAGAAAAAGAGTCAACGTCACCTCTAAGGTAAGGCAGGAGACCTCTTGCTGCCAGAGCTACTACCACTTCCCTCTTGCACAACTGAGGGAGGAGAGATCTTATGTTTTAAGATAAAAAGCAAGTGTGTGTGTGTGACTGCTGCTTCAAGCCCTTTCATGTCTTCATTCTGTACCACAATGAAAAAAACAAGGAAAAGCACAATTTTCAGGTCATCTTTAATGAGTGCTACATAGTTAGTCATTACAGAAACCTTCAGGTTGCTAGAGGAAGGTTCTAGTTGTGAATGTATGGATTGCTTCCCCCAGCGGGGAGGTCTCCCGCTGTGCTGTGTGGGGAGTGACAAACCAAGAAAAACCTCGGACTGAGGAAGTCTGAGTCTAACTTACTGTGCTGTGAATTAGCCCCACATGCATTATACAGAGACTGTATTTCACCACATCAGGTTGGTGGAACTGTCAAGCTTGCTTTCCAATAGCAGCTGTGAGGAATGACTGCTAGGTCTGTCCAGCCCCCAGCACAAAGAGCTCTTGCTCAGTAAGTTGTACAGGCAGCTCACTTGCAGGTAACTTGCTGCTGGTGTCCTCCACATCCTGTCAGGGGAAAAAACCTGCCAGCTGATGGAAACTGCACTTGCTAAAGCTGCTTTCCTCTGAACCCTCTGTTTTAACCAGGGAAGGAAAGCCCTGGTGCAGATTTGCTAACTGCTTTTGATTGATTGGAAATGCACTAATGGTGCTGGCTGCCTCTGTCCTTGCTGGGAGCTGCTGGGCTCGAGCAGGTGGTGGCCATCTCTTGTAGCTACGAGTGCATTGCCTCGCTTGGCAGCGCCAACGGCTATCTTCTGCCACGAACCCAACATAACCTCTGTGTCTCCTTTTCAGCCGACAGCTCAGATAACTCGGACTTGGAGGACGACATAATCCTGTCTCTGAATGAGTGAGGAGTGACCACCAGGCAGGGTGTTGGCAGGAGGAGGCGCTCCCTTCCCAGCAGAAGACCGGAGACCAAATGGGAAACCGATTCTGAGCACCCCAACCCTTTTTCTCCTGGGGAACTCCAGCCCATCCGCTGTGTTGGTTTGAGTCAGTTTGAGGCTCGGGATTAAGTCCGAGATTCCACAATAAAGAGACCTGGGGTTAGGCCTCTTTTCTCTCTGCCTTTTTTTTTTTTATTTTTTATTTTAGGCTGAGATGACTCTCCTCTTCAAGGAAACTTCTGAAGATATTTCACAATATATTTTCTTTGTATAAAGTTCTTTCCTAAAGAACAGAAATAGTTTTATATAAAAAAAAAAAAAAAAAAAAAAAGAGGCAGGTGTTCTAGTAAAGAGGGGATGGACTTTGTATTCCTGTAGTACCTTGTTACCATGGCGTAGGATCGGGGAAGAAAAAATTGTTTAAAATGAAAAGAGGAGGCATTTTTATGCAACTACTAAGTGAAATAAGAGGATCATGGTTTCTAATATTGTTGAGGAGTGAGAATATTTTTATTTTAAATATGATTTTATTTTTTAAGAAAAAAATGCAACAGGTGGGAACACCTGCTAGCGCGCCGCTGTGTTAGGGATGCTTCTGGCCTCGGGGGAGAGCCCTGGGCCTCTTGGGGAACTGCACACAGTTCAAAGGCTGTTGAAAGTGGAGATTCTCGATGTGACACCAGCTACAGCAGGAGGCTGAAATCCTGCCTTGGCCTAGTCAGAGCCTGGTATTCCTGAAGACACAGGGATCTGGCATTGAAGTTTGAGCCCCTCTTTGTCCACTTTGCCCTTTGTGGTTCAAGTTTTTTAACCTTACACACCCCCCCCCCCTTTTTTTTTTCTTTTTTCTTTCCCCTCTTCTTCCCTCCCTCTGTGTGGAAACTGCAAATTGAAGGCCTTTTTCTTTAATGTAAAATGTATTTATTAAAAAATCAAATACAACTGCTGTCTGTGTTTATGGCTGTGGACTGTAGCCACACCTTCCTCTGCCCCCCATGCAGAAGCAGCGCTCTGTGCCCCTGAACAGCTCAGCAGAGAGCAGCTCGGGAATGAGTGGCCTGGCTGCCATACGAAAGGGGAAGGGGAAGGTCAAAGTAAACTCGGGTGAGATTGCTGTGAGTGCAGGCTCCACCCACTGCTCCCGGCCACGGAGAGTCCCAGAGCTGCATGACAGACACTTCACAGCACCCGCGGGTTCAGATCCGACTGCTTGGGTTGCCTGACAGGCTAGAAGTCTCAGTGCGGCTGTGGGCAGCATAGCACTGTGTCCTCACTGCGATGTCTGGGAGCTGCTGCATCTGCCAGGCTGTGATTTGGTGTGAAGCTGCACCAGAACAGACACTCTGGCTCTGCTCAGGGGGCTTTTGCTGCCTGGCTGGTGCATGGCGGGAGGTGGGAGCAGCACTGGGGCTCATTGTCCTTGTGTGGTTTGGTGTTGCTGCCATGGGCTGCCTCGTGGCTATACTGGCGGAAGGGAAATGCAGTGTTCCTGTTTGTACATGATGAGAGACCCTGTCACTAGAAGGAGATTAAAAATATGGCAGTTGAGTGGTTGATTTCACTGCACAGCACCCAAGGGCACAGGTCAGCTCTGTGAGTCAGGCGGGAAGGTAAGTGCTCATTGCTTGCTTAGACACGGCCTCTAAACGTGCTGTTTATTCCCAGGTGTTCAGATAACATCCACTCAACTTTTTAACTGTTTTCTTGTTTTGGTGGCTTTCAGAATAGGGTTTGAGGCAGAACAGGGACTTGGAGGCTTCTCCTTGATACTACAGCAAGTTTTCCACCAAGAGCCATGCTCACTTCAACTAAGGCTCAAGGTTTCACTGCTTGAAGAGGAAGGATTTTCTTTTTAACCATAGGAAGGGCTAGGCAAGCTTTTTTTTTTTTTTTTTTTTCCCCTTCAGCATTGCATCTACTTAATGCACTTAGCCAGGGCTGCTGCTTGTTAATAATTAAAAAGAAAGGTTCTGCTGCAACTTATAATGGATAATTATACTCTGCAGAGTTGATAAAGATGAACAAGTTGCAATTCCTAGAGCATTTAAGACCAGCAGTTGAAGCAGCATTCTGATTAAATGAGGGGACTGAAAATGCGCTGTGCCATCCACCAGCTGTGGACAACAGTGCAACTTTACCTTAGAAAATCTTCACTCAGGAGGAGGGGCAAAAAAAAAATAAAATAGAAAGCATGTACTCAGCAGCTGCTACCTGAGGGAGCTGCTGTGCTGGGTGTCCGTGTGTTGGCCTGGCGTTACACCACACCTGGAACCGCCTGCATCTCTTGCTATCTCAGAGACAGTTACTAACCAGTGTTGAGAGACAGACCCAAAGCATCTAGGACAAAGCTCCTATTTATAAACCTGGCTTGAAATGGGGTAGCTGTAAGTACCTGTGCCAAGCCTCCCCTCCCGTACCCATCTAAAGCATAGCGCACAGAACCCAGGGGCGCGTGTTGGCACCTTATGCTGTGGCCAAGGGGGCATTTCTGTGCCTGGCCCCTGCATGCTCTCGGCCTCGCTGCGGCTTGGTACACCCCTGGGGAGAGGCTGTCTGCACCCTGTGCTCCCCACTTTGTTCTTGCAGGGCATCGGGGAGAGTGCTGGGGAATAGGGTGACTGGAACAGGCTGGGTGCAAAATTGAGGACTAGCAAGGGTTGGTTTGTAATATACAACTAGTTTAGGATGGGGGAAATCTTAGTGTTTGGAAAATCACCTCTTCCCCTGGCATCATGATTTAATCTATTTAAAAGCATGGTGTTTGGAAAAAGGCCTATAATCTTACTGAACACACAGCACAGTGCTGATGCGATACCGAGCAGTCTTTCTTCTGTTAGACACTACTGTCCTTGGCTTAGGGGGTGGCAGGGGCACTTAAACATCCTGCCACCTGACTGAGACGTACCTTTGCAGGAAGGCTGCTGCACGTGGTGGGTGCCTGGGACTTCTGAGGGCTGGCCTTTTTGGCCATGCTTCTGTTGTAGAAAAGGTGGTCAGTGTCTGATACTAAGAAGAGGCTTTGCAAGACAAAATAGTTACCGAAGGGGTGTAAAAAAGAATTAAAAAAATACAGAGCAACTCAGTCTAAACACGAGTGCTCTCGGACCACCCTCAGAGAGACAGGCACGATAACCCTGTTGCAATCACCTTACTGACACTACTGTACTGGGTTGAAAGACATCCCCCCCCCCGCAACAGCTCCCCCAGCCACTATTATACCCATCATCTTCCACCATCAAGCATCTTAGGCCTCCCACCTTGGGCTGTGTGTTCCTCTCCACCACCAACCCCCTACCCTGTATCTCCTCCCCAGAACTGCATCCCCTGGGGATTTAAGGGCCAAGTCTTGCAAGCTGTAAGGTACAAGTGTACTGTTACTTCACTATAACAATCTATCCTTTTTCAAGCCTGTTTCTCTTGGAACCAGCCTGGATGGCTGTGTGTGAGGGGATGGCAGACAGGACTACAGGCCAGGGACCTTCCGCCTTAGCACAGATTGTCCCAGCTCTGGGGAAGGCTCAGGTCACCAGGTTAGAGGCCTGATGCTGCTTCCAGGTGGTGTTTTGGTTTTTTTTTTCCTTAGACTCTCCAACTTCTCATTTACACGTGTTAGTTTTTTTGTAGGAGGAAGATTTATTGGTCCTGTGTTCATGGGCACATGCTCACAACTGTCAGCCACATCACTGGGAACAGAAATCCCATAATTAAAAAATCTTATCTAACCCAAAGCATGACAATGTTTTGTTCTAAAAACCCCACCTAAATTATTATTTACTTGGCTCAAAAGGAAATAGAGAGATAGGAGATTTCCGGTGGTTCCCTGGCTTTGCCATCAAGCAGTTGCAGCTTTTATCATTTACTGATTTATTCCCCCCCCCCCCCCCCCCCCCCCCCCCCCCCCCCCCCCCCCCCCCCCCCCCCCCCCCCCCCACGCACCCACCCCCCCCCCACACCCCCCCCCCCCCCCCCCCCCCCGATTCCTCCCATTCACACCCCACAACACACAGGTGCACCCATCACACACGCACACAGGGCCACTCCACAGCAGCAGGAGGTATAGCTCCCTGCCAGCCCCAAGCCAGCCATGCATTTGTTCCTGCACCACCACACACTGCCTCAGATTGACCAACAGCTCTGATATGGAGGAGACTCTGACAAAAAGCTCTAATCACTCTATGACTCTGGCCATAAGGGGTATTTAATAGCACTTGGTTTCAGATAACACTTAACAGTTACAATTGTTGACATTTGGCACTGGCTACAATACAACAGCATTGGGGGCTTGGTCACAAGGTTAAAAGTCGGTGTCCCTGTAACCATGTAAAACCAGGGTCAGCCCAGCTACCCTATGCCATGCAGCCATGGTGCCATCAAGGGTACCTCTGTGCTGCCCAGCTGAGCCTGGGGATGAGGCTCGGCTGCTGGGAGTAGTAGCATTGCTCCTCTGCTCCCGCGGTGTAAGCCGGTGCTCCCAGAGCCCTGCAGCTCCCGGCAGATGAGCTGGCTCACCTCTCTCTGAACTGTGCCCAGACACCATGGACAAAACCCTCCGTGGCCTTAGAGCTGTACTCGGGCCCTTACAGACAGACGTTCATTTTCTGGGGTACAGAAGATGCATCATTGTGAAATACTAATTCCCCTCATCATCACACTAACTCATTAGATTTACTTTTAATATAATCACACTATTAAATGTTAAAAAAAAAACCCAACCAAAACAATCAAACCAACAAACCAGCCCATACTTGTTGATATCAATACATTAAATTAAGCAACCACTTGTACATCATCAGCTGATGATGACTCCCATCATGAAATTGCAGGGTCAAAAAATTAAAAAAGAATAAAAAGCATCATTAGACTGAGTTATGCTCCCTGCTGTACAGGGTTTGATACCAATCATACCTGAGAGCACAGCTTTAAAAGGGCCTTTGGCAGCAATCAGTGAGTCTGCTCCGTCACAGGGACTGGTTCAACAAAGAATCTGGTTCCCACAAGATTCTGTTCACTTGCTTACCACCAAAACAAACAAAAAACCTGCAAATTTAAAAAAAACTTTACAATTTAGTGTTTTTAATCCCACACAATTTTCCCTAAGCCTCCTAAAATTTACAGCCATCACTTTCAAAAATAAAAATATCCCCAAACTGAGCAGCGTGGATTTTAACTCAGATTTGACCTACTGATCGCATCCTTACAGTGCTGAGCACTCAGAGGTGCAGAGGTCCTGGCTTCTCTCCTGAACAACAGCCTCACACCACAGATAGAAAAGGTGCTGGAACCATCCCATCTTAGATTTCAAATTTCCATATTCAGAGTTTCCTCCATAGACAGGTTGCTTGCAGTGACACAACACCTTTTCAGACAGCCAGGCAGGTTTATCTATCTCTTCTCTCTTTCTTTTCTTTTTTTTTTTTTTTTTTTTGGTAAGCCTGTGAACAAGTTTCAATGTCAGCAACATAAAAAAAAAAAAGAAAAAAGTTTGCCATTCATCTTTCAATAAAGGATTTCAGATAGTGCAACATGATTGATTACACAAACAGGCATCAAACCCCTTTGTGCCCTTTATTTGCTTGTGTACATCTAATATAGGCCCAAGAGGGTTCCCCCTTAAATGAACTTTTTCTCCTCCTGCTTGTTTGTTTGGGTTTTTTTTCCTTTTCTAAAACCTGGGAATGTCAAGCCTCATCTTTGTTTCACCCAAGAACTTCTGAGACATCTCCCGGGTGCTCTCAAACCTCGCAGATTTCAATACAGAGTTGACTACTTTGTAGCGAATTTTTAACTGCAATGTTTTTGTTGTATATAGAAGCCACTTCTATTCTTGCTAAGGATTTATTTCCTCAGTAGCTGGCTTCCTGGGAAGCTTCTATCCTCAAACAGAGAATCAAGAAGAATTCACCCAGACTCAAATCTATGAAATAAAAAGCAAACAGGAAAAAAAAATAAAATTCTTCCAGTCTCTCATACAGCACAAAGACAACACTCCCCCCCCCTTTTCCCTCCCACCTTGTAGGACACAGTATAGAGACAGAAGGGGTGCAGGAGGCTAGGGTGTGAGGAACCGAAATGGGCTGGGGCCATCACCTTCCAGCTCTTGACAGCAGAGGGAACCAGCCCTTCCTGGGCCATAAAAACTAGGATACCGCACAAGTTTAGAAATCCATCAGTGAACAAGGCTTTACTGACAACTTTTCATACAGTTAAAAAATAAAAATACAGAACAACAGCGGACAGTGTCACATATTAAAAACGAATAAAATGGGCTCTATTTAAATGGTATTAAAATTAATTAGGAACTAAAAATCTTACCACTTTGGTCGAGGTGTTTTGAGCCTCCACCAAAATGATCGGCCTTAAAAACAACTGGGTTGTGTGACACACAAAGAAAACATGGGATTTGAAAAGACAGTGTGGGCTAGGCAGTGTCTTTGACTATAACTATCACCATATGTTCTTCTTCTAACTTTCCCAATGTCCTTAGTGCTGACTGGAGGTACTGCTGAGAGAATTCACAAGGAGGGAACGCGTAAAGCATGCCTGTGCTGTCTCTGCCCTTCGCCCCTCCCACGGGCAGGCTGATAACCCCAGCAGCCTGCTTCTGTTTCAAGTAGGAGACCAGATTCCTGAGAAGCCGTCGCTGCAAGCCAGGCTCTACAACAGGGAAGGTCCCCTCGGCCCCTGCCCCTGCCGGGGCGGACTGGGTGGCCAGGAGCACAGCGTAGCCATTGGGGCTGCCTTGTTTGATACGGCGAGTTACTTCATCCAGCTTGGGCTGGTCGAGCCGAAGTCTCTGAGCGATTTTGAGCTGTGTTAACTTCCCGCCGGATGAATGGTCTTTGAGGAGTCCGTTGATGACGCCGAGGTCTCCCTCCAGGATGTGCATAGAGGTGGGGAAGCAGCTGTTTTTAAGCACAAGAAGCCCGTTCCAAGCAAGTTGCAGTGTCTGAGCATATTCTGATAAATTCTTTAGCTTTTTGGTCTCAGATTTTGGCTCCTCGTGAGTTTTTGATTCCGATTCACCAGTTCGATGATTGCGTTCGCTGTCCCTTTTTTTAGGCTGGGGAGCATCAGATGCCTCACGATGGGGTTTCTCCTCAGTCGCATGACGATTGTTCTGAAGGGAGTTACTCTGCTCTTTCTCGGCTGCAGATTCTGTAGTGTGATTTTCCTTGCGAGCCCTTTCTGGGCTGCGGTCTAAAGCTGGCCCACTGGCCTTTGTCCTGCTTCTGTCCTCATAAGGCGAGTGAGTAGTCCTCCCGCGGTCGCTGGAAAGACTCCGGCGTTTCCGCCTCTCTTCCCATGGTTTGGGCACGCTGCGGTCGCTGTCGCTGCCCCAGCGCTCTCCGCTCCGGCTACGCACCGATCGGCTGTAGCTCTCCAGGTTGTTTCTGCGTTCAGCGTTTTTGGCAGGGCTGGCCCACTCTGCCTCTACAAAGCTCCTGTCTCTGTCCGAGTACAGGAGATGTGGAGGAGTCCTATCGCGCACCCTCAAGTCTTGCTCTAGGCTTCTGTGTCTGCTGTACCCGTCAGCCAGCAGTTCATAGTGCATGGGGAGCGGTGCAGGCTGGTACTGCTGCGGGTATCTTGTCTCTTCGGCTTTGGCAAAATCCACTCGGAGTCTCCTCTCCGGTCCGCCCAAGGGAAAGCCCCTCATCTGCGCACAGGCAGCCTGGGCAGCATCCAAGCTTTCATACTGGATATAAGCGAAGCTGTCTCCTTTCACGTAGTCAATAGTCCTGATGCTGCCAAAGCGGTCGAACTCCCTCGCCAGGGCAGCCAAAGAAGTACTCGGACCAAGACCACCCACCCACAGCCTGGTAGTCGGGTTGGCTTTCCCGTAGCCAATTTTGATAGGGTTCCTGCCGACAACACGGCCCGACATGGCAACCTTGGCCCGATGCGCCATGTCCAAGTTTTGGAACTTGAGGAAAGCGTAAGCACCACCTTGGCCCCGGGCCGGGCGCTTGATCACCACTTCTTCGATGATGCCGTACTTCTCAAAGGCACGTCTCAGTTCCACCTCCGAGACATTGTGGTCCAGGTTGCCAATGAAGAGGTTGCGGGTTGCTCTCTGATCGTCCTCTGGCATCAGGTCTTCCTCAGCCACAATGGGGTAACTGTAAGGACGGCCGCGCTCGTCATAGAGCCCATAGTAATCCAGGGCCCTCTCCCGCTCCCGGGAGAGCCCGATGGCAGCTGCTTCCAAAGCGAAGGCGGCGGCCGCAGCATGAGCGTGCCTGGGCCGCGGCTCCCGCAGCAAGGGGCTGGTGACAGGAGAGAGCGATCTCTGCTTGTACTGGTAGGTGCTGTGGATGGGCGGCAGGTAGCCGAGCGGCTCCGGAGAGGGCGCAGGGGGCGGCGTGCGGCTCCTCCGGCCCCCGCGCAGATACACCGGCTCCACCTTGAGGGGCCGATCGTAGAGGAGCAGCTGCCGAGCTCGGGCGTGCCGGCGGGCGTCGCGGGCGTCCCCGGGGTGTCGGAAGTTGACGTAGGCGACGCGGCCGAGCTCGGGCGTGTGGGAGAGTTTGACACTGATGTCCCCGGCGCCCCCCCCCGCGAAACGCTGGAAGAGGCGGAACAGGCCGTCCTCCAGCAGCTGGTCGGGCAGGGCCGCGCTCAGCCCGCTCACCAGCAGCGTCTTGTACTCACAGGAGCCGGGCGGCTCCCCGGCCAGGCCCGCCGAGCCCCCGAGCGGCGCCAGCAGCAGCGAGGGCGCGGCGCCCGGCGGCGGCCCGGCCAGCAGCAGCGAAGGGGCCACCACGGCGCCCGGCAGGGCCTTGGCCTTCGGCACGCCAAGCGCCCGGGACGACGACGACGACGAGGATGAGGGAGCGGCCTGGCTGCCGCCGCGGGCGCCCGAGGCCGAGCCGCTCCCCGCCGGGCGGTGGTTCGAATCGCCGCTGCCGCCGCCGCCGCCTCCGGCGCGCTCATCGCCGCGGTGGCTACGGGAGCTGGAGCCGCCTCCGCCGCTGCTGCCGCTGCTGGTGGTACCGCCGCCTCCGCCGCTGCTGCCGCCGCCGCCGGGCGTGGACTTGTCCCGGCTGCTGCGGGAGGCGCCCGAGCTCCGGTGCGGGCCGCGCCGGCTGCTGCTCTCGCGTTCGCGCTCGCGGGGCCGCTTGGCGGCGGCGGCGCGGCCTCCCCCAGCCCCCGGCGGGCTGGAGTCCCGTTCGCTGCCCCGCTTCATGGCGCCGGGGCCCGCGGCTCAGGAGACGCCTCCGGCGGCCGCCGCCATCTTGGACAAAAGGGAACGAAGGCGGCTCCGGCCGCCGAGCCGCGCGGGCTCTACGTCATCGCTCCGCGTCCCTCCGCATGGCGGCGTCAGAGGGCGCGATAGCGCCGCACGGCGACGTGACGCCAAAGGGCGCCTGCCGCCGCCGGGCCGCACGTGACGGCGGCCGACCAATCGCGAAGAGCGGACGACGGCGCGCAACTGGCGAAGTCCCGCCCCCTCCCCCCGCCGAGGGGCCGGGGGCGCGCGGCCGCTCCCGCCAGAGCAGCGCGAGGCGGGAGCGGGAGGAGGGCCCGCGGAGGGGAAAGGCAGCGAGACTGGGGCGACGCGGGGGGGGGCTGGGGTGTCCCGCAACGGCACCACACGTCACGCGTCCGCCCGGTAAAGACCGTTGTACTTTAATGAACGTCCCGTATACAGCGCACGCCCCCGCCGCGCAGGGCGCGCTCCCGAAGGCCCGACCACCGCCCCTCAGAGGTCGGCGCGGGCGCCGGCGGCCCGCGGCGCGTATTTGGGCATCAGTTCGTGGATCCGGCGGATGAAGTCGGACTTTTCGGCGCAGCCCTTGCACGCCTCGCCCCAGTCGTCCAAGATCCGCCGCAGCTCCTTGACGCGCAGCTTGCGCAGGTCGGCGGTGCTCAGGTCGATCTGCTTGTCTGCGGGGAGAGCAGAGGCGCGCTCAGCAGGGGGTCCGGCCGCCGCTGCCGCTGCCTGCGCTCCGGAGAGTCACCCCCCCCTCCTTCTCCTCCTCTGCCCCGTTTGTGTGCCGAGATGGTGAGGAAAGGAGCCCGGCGCTGAGGGGTCCGACGGCTGCTGCTCTGGAGAGCGATGACAGAGGCGAGGAAGCCAAAATACCAGAGGTGCCAAAATGCCGGGCTCCCAGGGGTGGCACGTCAAAGTTAGTATTTTTACAGCTTTTTAACACTAAAAGTCGTTAATGGAAGCCAGAGAGTTTGGTTGCAGCTTAGGAGTTCCACAATAGCCCTGAAAGCCCGTTTATTGTAAGAGCATCAATACCGTAAATTCTGTCTTCCACTGGATAAATAAAAGGCAGCAGAGTGATTTCAGAGGAAAGATAAGTGAGTGACAACAACAAAAAGCTTTTTTAGGAAGCAACAGGACACTGGTACAAGACACGAGACGTATGAAGACCCACAATCCAAGGGGTGTCTCTGGGGAATGTAAGGGCAGAGACAGAGGAAAGCAGTCAGGAGGAGGCATTTCTATTACCGTTCTTCATCTTAGTCTTTTCGGGAAGAGCACGTCATCCAGGAATGCAGGAGTTCACAGAAGGTGTAAGAGACAGAGTGCGGAATGCCAGAGGAGGTGAGGAAGAAGCGCTCATCAACCCGTTACTAGCAAACACACAAGCAGCGAAGACTACAGAGCTCAGCTACAGGCTCCAGGCCTGTGTACGGGAGACACTGCCCCTGGCCCCAGGCCCAGCCTCACTGCATGCTCTCCTAAGTACGATACTCCAAATAGCAGTTTGGCCGCAGTAGTGCCAATATGCCCAGAAGCAACTTATGTCAAGGCACATCGGTGCTCTGCAGAAGCTCACAAGGGTTAGTACGCAACAGTCTTACCTGAGCACCTCCGTAAAACTCTCTAGGATGTTCATGGAGAGCAGCCCAGGTTGCGCAACCTAATTAGGCTAACGACCTTACTACAGAACTCAGGACCGAGTAGTTTTCGTACACTGTTTTACCCCAAATGACCCATGCCCACGCTTTCCTGGGGCACTGCCCCTTACACTGGCGACTCACCGTATTTTAGTTCACAGATCTGACTGTCTTTCTTCTTTAGTTTCTCACAGATCTTTTCCACGGGGATGTGATGACTCATGGGCTTTGATACCTCATTAATGATTTTGGTGGCTGCATCACTTGTGGCCCCAACGTAATAGCACTAGAGGGAAGAAAAGAAATAGGTGGTGATGCATGGGAAAATGCTTCTAAATTGAGTGTTTTCTATCCATCTTCTCCCCTCACTTGGTTTTGCAGTTAAGTGTTTACTGTTACAGAACCTCTTCCAAGCAAATGCTACAGACAGACAAAAGGAAGCCTACCTCTGAGCCCAGGGGAGTGAGCAAATGTTTCCCCTCACACTGTCTTTTTTTAAAAGCGTTTGTCTGGTTTCTCAACTTTTTTAAAAAATTGATTTGGATTAAACTAAAGTATTCTTCATTCAAGGAGAAAGACACTCTGAATTCAGCGTTTTCCCCTCTGCATTTCTGATTGTGTCTCTTAGGAGAGCTGAGGCCTTTTCCCCTGGGCTCTTCATTTGGGGATTAGCTTTCTCCTTTTTAGCTAGGGCAATTTGGTTTTCCTTTATTTAGTTTTCATCTAAACAGCCAAAACCCATAAATACTTTAATAGCTTACATAGCACCCCACATGCGGTATAAAGGACAGTAAGTCCTACAAGCAAATAAAAGCTTTGTAATCCCCAACACTTCAGTAACAGGGAGAAACAAGGTCAGCCAGTAAGATGCATGTTGACAGACTGGATTTTTATGTTCTTTTTTTTTAGGTGAAGAGGTTGAACTCCTCACGTACTCTTATAAAAAAATACAGGACCAAGTGTGGCCACAGGGCCAGGAAGAACAGGGCCTGAGAAGCTGCACCAAACTGAGAAGTACTAGTTTCCCCTTGTTTGCCAAGTACTCTACAACTTACTCCCCATCAAGAGGCCAGTACCACTGACTACCACTACGCACCAGGCGGTTCTCTTTGCCTTTTGCTTCCTTGCAGGATTTCAAGAGTTCCTTCTCAATACTGGCAGGTGTGAACTCAACATCGTTGTCCTTTAGACTCTGGTAGAACCTTCCAAGGAATGTGACACACACTGGAAAGGAAGATGGATGGACTTATCTGCAACTGCAGTAATCTCATGGCAGCTCTTAAGAGGGCACTTGCAGGGAAACAAAACAAAGGGTTTGGAGAACAGAACTTCTAGAAGCTGCACTAGCAGTTGGTGACTTCACACGTATTTCAGTAAGTCTTTCAGAGCACATGTGAATCAACAATATGCTCCAGTGGTTTTGATGGTTTTTTTGACACTCTGAGAAATCAGATCCATGGAAGTGTCCAGTGGCTTTTGGACACCGTCCTGAGTGAGCAGCAGGATTCAGCCGAGGGATACAGCACAGAGCAGTGCTCATGCAAAAATGGAAACTTATTTTTCTGTCTTATTCTTGCTGCTTTGGGAAGCAACTTGTCAGACCACGGGGTTCAAACCCAGTTCTGATTGAAAAACAACTCTTTACATAATCCTGTTACAGACTCCAGGTGTGTTTTTAGTAGAATTATCACCCTAGTTCAGTTCATACATAAGAGAAAAAGAAACTGTGTGATCACAGACTACATCCACGTGGCATGTTTCTCCTCTCTTCATTTGCACAAGCTTCTGAATTGGTTTCTGACTGAGAGGGAAATCTTAAAGATAATGAAACTCCCACAAGTGCACCAGCAGTTGAGAGGGAAGATCCAGGTTCCTGACAGTGGGAAGGGCATTTACAACTTATCATTACACTTCCCCTTTGGCAGCAGTCACTCTGTACACGCTCCAGACTAGGCACAGCACAGCTGCCTGTGGCTGGGAAGCAGGACAGACAGCTCCAGGTACCGCTGCATGCAGGAGCTGTGCAACAGGGTGACTCAGAGAGACACTGCGAGTGTCCGATTTCACTCATTGTGCTGCTCACACATCTCACCTGTGAGCTTTGGCATCACCTGGACCAAGAGCTCTGCAGGCCCACCAATTCCAGCTGCAGGACCTGTGGATTCTGGTGACTTACAGGTGTGAGACAAGTGCCAGGAAAGGCACAAGTTACAGTTTTTATGTGGTTTTTTGTTTGGTTGTGGGTTTTTTTCCCCTACCAATAGGAAAGGATTGGCAAGTATTATTGTCGTTAGCAACTTGTATTCAATTCTGAACACAAGCCGTGACATGGGAAATAGGCAAATACAGGAAACTGAGTATGACCATCAGAAAGCCACGTAGAAACATACTCTCATTATATTAAAATTTGAATTATAATCTGGGCCATTTAGGAGAACTATTTTTGTATGCATACACCACCATCATTTACCTCACATCAGTCTGTCCCCAGTCATAGACACACACTGATGTCCACTGTTTGGAAGTGAAAACCTTTGGAAAGAATAAAGAAGCTGCAGGCAGTGGTACTGATGGCTACAGTACAGCAGAAACAAGTTTCCAACCTAGTGCTGGGAAGGCAGCTGAAAGTTTTGATTTACTATGTTACCTCCCCCTCCTGCTGTTTCTCTGCCTACAAAAAGGAGGAACGGGTGAGCATTAGTACCATGAACTCCCAAACAGTTACTGTAGCCCCCACCTCAAGTTTTTCTTGCTTCACCTGGGGAATCTGTTCTGTCCCACCACACAAGAGCAGTTTAATTTGCTGTGCAGCTCAGCAGCTTCAACCCCATAGACTTTTGTATTTAGGCAGTACATAAAGCGCCCAGTTTGATTTGAACCATCTGAACACCGCGCCTGGCTTTGCCCACTAGAGAGAGGACACCCAATGCTCCATCAGTCGGTGGACAAAGCCGGAGTAAACTTAATGCTGTGCGGAGAAAAGGGGGAGTCCAGGTGAGTAACTGCGTTCACTTCCTCCGGCTCCGATCGCCGTCACCCGGCTCGGGGGGAGGGAGGGAGGCAAAGAACGCACTCCCCCGGGCCCCGGCTCGCATACGCCGAGCTGACAGCCGGGACTGAAGAGGATGCGACCCGGTCTCCAGGGCTTGGCGCCTTCCATTCCCGCAGGAACTCTACGCTACAGCTAACCCTGTGGAGAAGACACCGGCAACTCCTCGCCAGGGCTGGTCCACGGAAGGGCGGTCCCGGTCCCGGCCCCAGCCCAGGGGAGAGGAGCACCGCCCCGCCCCGCATCTCCTGGGGGCCCTGCTGCTCCCTCGCCGGCCGGCAGCTTCACGAGCCGCTCAGCCGCTGCCGGGAGCCGGCCACCTTCGAGCAGCGCTCCCAGCCCGGCACGCCGGCACCTGGGCTGACTTCGGAGACTTTTCCTGCCCCGGGAGGAAGCGCTCTCGCCGGCCCGGCCCCAACCCCGGCGGTGCAGGGCTGTCACCGCCCTCCCTCAGCGGGACGAGAGGGTGGCGAGCGGAGCACAGCCCCGAGGCCTGCCGCGGAGCTGCTCCGCGTCCCGGCCCCTCACACCAGCGGGCGGGCCGGGCCGGGCCGCGGGAGGCGGCTGCCAGGAGCGGCCTCACCTCAGCTCACCCCGCCGGGCCCGGGGCCCGCCCCCCCTCCGGCCCGGCCCGGCCCCACTCACCCTCGCACTCCCCGTCGCGCAGGGCCCGGCTGCCGTCCGGCAGCAGGAGCAGGGCCAGCGCCGCCCAGAGCCCGTGGGCCGCCCGCATCCCGCCTCGCTCGGCAGCCCGCGCGCACTGCGCCCGCCGCACCGGCACCACCACCCCCGAGCCGGCTCCCCCGCCGCTGCCGCCCCATTGGCCCCCTCCCCGTCCGGCTTCCACGCTGCCCCCTCCCATTGGCCGCGCTGCAGCCTCCGTGGGAGAGCTGGCGGTCGCCGATTGGGGGAGGCGGTGGACGGCCGGCGCACGGCGCCTTTCCCCGCCTCCCTTAGCCACCATTTTTGTTAAGGGAAAAACCTCCTCGTGCGTCTCCTCGCGGCTGCTGGCGGGCGCCATCTTCTAAAGGGGCAGAATCTCACACCTGTGACCGGGCTGCGCTGAGGGGCGCGGTGGGACCGGTTCGGGCTTTGCTCTCGGTCAATACCTGTCTCGAGGCCGGGCTAAGCGGCACCCGCGGGCTACGACTGCCCGGAGCGGGCGCCGGGAATAGGTGGGCAGTGCAGGGTGTTCCTTCGTCTGCTGTCTGTGGGAGGGCGGCCATTTGTCGCGCGTGAGGTGAGGCTGAGGAGACTGCCCGAGGCCCTCGAGCAGCGCGAGGTTTGGTACTGATGAGAAGGGCAGGTTGCCGGGGTCTTGCGTTTCTAGGTTCCCGAGGGCGAGGGAGGGAGCTCGGCAAGGCAGGGGAGGAGCCGCCCGGGTGGGCGGCCATTGGGATGGGACAGCCTTAGTCTCTATACAGTTGTAACTGTACACTCTGTGAGGTATAAGGCCTGAATTCTTTGACGTGGGACAGCTGAAAGGTGAAAATAACAGCCTGTGTGCAGCTTGTTTCTGGCTTCTTGAGTGGTCGTTTTTGCAGAGTCAAGGAAACATTACTTTTTAAAATTTAATTCAAGCTTACTATTGTGGTCACTGGCCTTGTCATCTTTTGTTCTGAAAGCCCTTGCAGGATGTGCTGGGAACGACCTTGAATGATCCCTGACCCTGTGAGCTTATCACTTAAACCCCTTTGAAGTCGTAGACCAGTTGGGGGAGCAGAACACAGCTCCTTGTCTTGTGGGGCTATATGTGTAACTGCATGTGTCCTAGGATATCATTCGAGTAGAATAAGGTAGAGGCAAAATTATACAGCCCTGTGAGACAGCAAGGGAGCACCTATCTTAGCTTGGTGGGTTCTTTTGGTGTGGGAAGACTAATGTGGCAGTTTAATTGTGCCTACCCCAAGCAAAGCCATGGTAGGAGCTGTGGGGAATTTGCTAGGGTCTTTGAATCTTCTTGTGGGTCATCAGCTGCAAATTGTAAACCTGATGAGGGGAGACAGGCAGGAGGGAGGACGAGCCACCTGGTTCAGCAAAGATCATGCAGCAGGTGAGTAGTAATTAGGACGCTGTATCTTGCCAGTGTGGCTACATCACACGTGTTTACCAGGTACAAGAGGTGGCTTATCGCCTTTCTAGATCTTGTTATCTCTCAAAATGTGTTCATATTTTTTTTTAAATCAGTCCATAATGATTCCCAGAATTAATATCTGTGTACTTTAGGAAGATTATTGGCTTTTCTACGTTTATGCTGACTGCCCACTCAGTTGCTTAGTTGTGCAGAGAAGTGGTTACATAAATTGCACTTGTTTCTTACCACAATAGTGGCCCAAAGAGTTGCATGATGAAGTGGCTTATTCATTAGTTCAAAGTAGGGCTTAAATTCAGAATTAGGAGAATTTAGGAGCTTCACAATAAGGAGAAAATCCTAGCAAAGGAGTGCAGTTATGAGTACTAGCAAAGGAGTGTGGTTATGGAGCATCTTCAAACAACGCAGGAATTGTGTACATTTTTATAGAACGGACTGTGCGACAGCATAGGAGTGATTTTTATTGGGCTTTGAATTGAAATAAGCCTCTCTCTATGGTCCAGTATGGGATCCTCAGCTCTGAGGAAGAACAAAGAATCCTTTTGATTTCTTTTTCTTCTTTTATTTTATAGTTTATTTTTCATTGCTCCAGCAGTTTGGAATGATTGCCTTCATTTTACTTCCTGCTTTTTTGATCCATGGTGAGGTTCCTGGTGTTCTGTTCACTCTACCACTCTCCAGCTACTGTCTCTCTGGAGCATTAGGTTTTTATCCTGTCTGAAACTTGGGTGATGGATAGCCTATACTGGTCCTCAGGGGGGTTGGGACATTCTGACTGCTAACCAGTCTAAGTTGGCTGGGTGTTGAAAAATAAAAAAAAACACACCTTTTTTTTTTTTTTCTCCACCCTCCCATATTCTTTTTTGTTTGTTTGTTTTCCTTAAATGTAGTCCTTAATTTCCACATATATAAGCAGTATGTCATAACATTCAGAAAACTGTCTGAGCCTCAGAGATCTTCTGCAGTGTCACGTATTTAGTTTGAGTTGCATCAAGATTCATGGCTCCTAGTGTCCCATCTTTTAAAAGTGATTGGGCTGAGGATTTAGTTCTGGATGCAAAAGTTGGTTGTTTTTATTGTTTAAAGGCCCCATAGTTGTTAAGGAGGCTTTAGCTCCTGTTTTACTGTCATTTTAATATTTGAGTTAAAACTATAGCTGCAGGAGGATATTCTTCAATTAATTTCCTTTTAGGAATAAAGAGGAATCTGATTAAGAGCAAGGAGGGAGATGGAGATCTTGTGTGTTAGCTAGACAGAATGTGTGTGGAGTTTTACATGGTTATTATAGGAGGATAACGCAAAGGGTGTAGGAGCCAGTTCTTGACGATCCTTTTCGGTCATTTGCAATGTATGCTGCCCATATCTAATTCCTGGCATTCTTTCACAAGCCTCCTTTGGTAGTTAGTAACAGAGGTTGTTTCTAACCAGGCAATTTCTATAGCAAAAAATGCTGTACTTGGGTAACAAAACAAAAAAGTGAAGCAGCAGCAGATAGCTGCAACTGTTTGGTGTTGTATGGTTTAGGTGGGCCAATAGTACAAAGGGAAGATGTGAGCTGGGTAAGGCTTGTCGGGGAGTATGCTCAGCTCTTAAATAGTAGTCTGACAAGAGGAGGTCAGAGAATGATAGAATGGTCTGGTTTGGAGAGGACATTAAAGATCTTCTAAACACCTGCCATGGGCAGGGACACCTTCCACTAGACCAGGTTGCTCAAAGCCTCATTCAGTGTGGCCCTGAATGCTTCCAGGGATGGGGTATCCACAACTTCTCTGGGCAAGCCTGTTCCAATGTCTTACCACCCTCACAGTAATTTCTGCCTAATGTATTGTCTAAATCTACCCTCTTTAAGTTTGAAACCATTACACCTCATCCTATAATGATCACCCCCCTGATAAAGAGCCCCTCCTCAGCTTTCCTTTAGGTGCCCTTTAAGTACTGGAAGGCTGCTGTAAGGTCTCCCTGGAGCCTTCTCTTCTCTGGGCTTGTCAACCAGTCACTGCAGGCTAACAGGGCAATGGTGTCTTGTTTGGAGTGAGCAGGAGGGTTCATTGAGCTTGGGAGATCCATGGGGATTACAGTGGTTGGTGTTGGGAGATTTCAGTGATGTAAATGGCAGAAGCTGTGTGTTCAGGGTGAGGCTGCTGTATGGGCTGGACCTTCTCTGGCTCTGGGCTGAGAACACAAACCTGTGTACAGTGAAAGGGTCTGTGAGGACAGTGATGTGTGTTCTGTCAGGGTGGAGGTGAAACCAATGTAATGTGCGAAGTACCGCTGTGAACGAATGCTGAATAGAAGCTGAAGTGCAGTAGAACTGCTATTCCAGATTTGGTTTTAATTGCTGTGGGATTGATAGTAAAGCCTGTGAGAAGGGAGAAGTGGGATGTGAATTGTGTCCTAATAGTAGAGAGAAGACCTGTAGCTCCCACCTCTTGGCAGTGGGCTGTATTGTAGTGTGTGGGTGTGTATTTATCTGCATGTCTGTACCCATGGTTTGTTAGGAGTGTACAAATAAAGGCGTAGCTGCAGAGGCGTGGAAGACTTAATGTTTATTGGATAGCTTATAGTCTAGGCTATTTTCTCCTCTTACCAGCTTTATAATGAAATATGTATTGAGCCTCACAAATCATATATTGAAACTGTACTGAAGTTTTCTTATTTAGATAAGGGGAGGTATTTGAATGTGGTATTCAGAATTCAGTTTGACCACAGTGTCTCCTTAGCTTAGAGTACTGGACTTGCACTGAAATAAATGTTCTGTTGGTTGTAGCAGAAACTAGAAGAGTTTGTAATTCTTGTTTAAAGCTGAGGGCTTCACAACTCTTTTGTCATGCCAAATGCAGTTTTTATTTCCTACGCTACACTTCAGCTAGGCCACATTTTGATATTTTAGATGTGGTTTGGAGCACCTTCTTAACACTCTCTTCTCACTATCTCTATGCAGTATGTACTTAATGGGAAGGGTGGCTTGGCAGTCTATGTAAATCCAATGGCCAGCTTCAGTTAGACTACTTACATTTTACTGCTAAGTGTCTTTTGGGACAGTTTCATAAATTTCTTTTGTTGGTTCATCAGACAGGATGGGAGAAATTGATTAGTTTTTATGTCTTCTGCACCTTGACCTGGTTTATTAGTGGCAACGGAAGAAAATACGTATTTTTGAGACTACTCCTGTGATGCAGTCATTGTAACTCTTAATTCCCAAATCCTGTGTTCCTAGATGTCTTATGCTTTCACACCTATTCTAGTAGAATATTTGGTATTTAAATACTTAAAATTGAGACATGAAATCACTACCAAAATGTCTTGCTATTGCAATAAAACAAGTGGTATTGCTCACCAAGTAGCAGTGAGATACATGCTGGAGAACTAATGATGGATCTCTGAAATTACTGCCTCAGAACTGTGTCTCAGGTTGTTGCATGTGTCATGTAAATCTACCCAACTAACCAGACTATGGCTGGTGGGTATGCCTGATTCCTGCTTTAAGAAGCTAATACTAAATAATATAATGCACTGTCACAGCCCTCACCACATACAATAGCCACAAGGTCCTTTCGGTTGCCCCCCGTTTTCCTCATTCACACCAAAGTGGGAAGCCATGGCTGTCTCAACATACCTTGTGAAACTTTGGAGCAGCCTGAGGCTAACCCTGTCTGGGGGACAGCAATGAACATACAGCTGTACCATTTTAATATCAGGTATTAATCTTTAATTTCACATCACAGCAGTCGAGTGAATGGGTAAGGGAAAGAAACCCAAAACAAACAGTAGATATTTACATCTAAAATTCACACCACTTATTTGTTGGTTCTGAAACATGCTATCACAATATATACAATGAAGTACCTTTAGGACACTTGTACAAATTAATTTTTTTTCCTTTTAAATTTGATTTCCATTATAGATAAGATAGCTGTTTTCATTTTATTTTAAACATGAATACACAAAAGAGAAGTGGTTAGAGGTTTTTGCCTTTTTTTAAATAAGCACAGAATGCCAGAGGTTAAAAACACATTTACAGGGCAGAATACCAGTCAGACATCACAATCTATACATTTTTTGCTCAATTTCCTGTACAAATACACAGCATTCAAATAGGGGTATTTACAAAGAAGTGTGATCAGAGGAAATTTTAAATATCACATAATTTGTTTCCCAAAGGCTCTTGTTCTCTCCAGCCTCCCCAGTTTTGGATGATCTCGCACAGAAGGGATATGCAGTATCCCTTACCTAAAAAAGGGTAAGTAATCTATAAAAACAAACAGAGGAGAAGAATCTTAGTCTTGCACACAGTAATAAAACAAATCCAGTAAGTGGGGGTAAAAAAGAATTTGCGGGATTCAGATAAATTTATTTGCTTTTCTTCTACTACTGTAGTTCCTTTTTTTTTTTTTTTTTTTTTTCAGGTGGGGCCAGCAGGTACACTGATGGAGAGATTTGTAGCAGAATTACACCAATTTTCTCAGGAATGCACATGCTATTTTGTTACGCAAAGAAAACCCAATGAAGGCAAGTACATAGTAAGTTTGAATTAGGCTTAAGTATAGAATGACAAAGTCCTATTCAAAACATCCTGTTTCTGTGGCTAATACAAGGAATCTTCAAATCCTGCTGGGCAAGTACAACAGCTGCTGTTGCTTCCACCTACTCCAGGACTGAGCTTAATGTTGGAGGTGTACTATGCTGTAAGACACCTCACGCTACAGACAAGTGTTAGTTCTGAGAAGTATTAGTTCCAACACATTGACAAAATCTCTGACAAACAGTCTTTCTATCTTCTGCCCCCTTTAAGGCAAACACTGAAAAGGGAGACAGATATCAGAACAGTAACAGAAATTAAACTCCAGAGAAGTTTAAATTTGGTGAATTCAGCAATTCTGTCCTTCTCTCTGTGGACCTGCCATAAACTAGGTGTTTGTATACATCATTTGATAGCTCTTCAAACCCTCACAAATACACAGTAACGTCAGACTCGCAAAATGGATTCACTGCTGTTGTACAGTGTCTCTAATCAGAGCAGGATGATACATTTTGAGAGACTGATCAGAGCTTTAATGGGCAAGTTTTCCAGCTGACTGGGACTTAGTCCTGTGGTAGCTGCATTCTTGGCTTTGCCAAATTTTATTTGCAAGACCTGCTGTGGGGTTTTTGCTAGAAGAAGTTTACTACTTTTAATCTTCCTACCAAAAAAACCCCAAAATAAAACCAAAAACGGGCAGGGGAGATGGAATTGAATACTCAGGTCTCTCAAAAACTTCACTTGAAGGGTCTCAGATTGGAGAATAACGTGAAAATACTTCACTCATTTCTAAGGAATTACCTTGACTTACCTTTACTACCAAAACCATCATTTGGAGTTGAGTTCTATACCACAAATCCAGCTTGGTTCATTAACAGTTAGGACTGTTAAGCATTGGAAAACTCTCCTTCCTGCTAGAGATGAAACATCCACTATAGGCCAGGTTTTATTACTGTTCTCTTAATTGTGAAGGATATAATGGTTACAAGCAGCCTGTGTCAGTAACAAAATAGAGGAAGCAAGAGAGACTTTGTGCCAGCCAAATAGGCCATTTAAGAAACAAATCCATAAATTAGTAGTTTTGCATGGGCTAGAGCTTGAGAAAGAAAATAAATCCTCCTTAAACCCCCTTCATACGACTGCTGAGTCCAGACTTTGTACAGACGGGCCATCTTTAGGAGTGTTCAGAAGCAATGTACTCTGCCCAGTCACTGTATTTAGAGGTAGTGCTAAAGGTGACCTGTAAAAGATTTGTAATATCCTTTTTTGCTTCTTTATGCTGTTTGTAGCATGAGAAACAGAGTGGTTAGGGCAAGCATTCCGTATGAAAGTTGAGTGCTATTCCCATTTCTAACACTAATTTGTATGATGGAGGTAAGTCTCTTGTTTGAATGTGCTTCAGATTTTTCAGTGGTAAGAAAGAGGGTGGTCTCTTCCCATCCTCTAGAGTGTGCTTTGCAATCTGCAGGTTGGAAGGGGTTATAAGGAAGGCTAAAATGTGCATGGGCCTGGTAGGGGAAAGGAATATTGCTTGTTTATCTAAAAACAAATATTTGATACTCTCGATTGAAAATTTATTGAAAAACAAGAAAATAGGAATAAAAGATTTCTTAGTATTCTTTTCGAGGAACAGTCTTGCCTCTATTACCCACATAATTTGCAACTACTGATTAATAGGCTTGGTTTGTGTCCATAGAGTTGTACTGTCTTCACTCATGCATAGTTCTGTTTCTTGGTTTGGGTGTTTTTTGTGGTTTTTTTGGTGTTTTATTTTCTTTGTGTTGTGTTTTTTTTGTTCCTCAAAGCCCAGAAGGGTCAACTGTATCCTGGGCTGCATCAAAAGCAGCATAGCCAGCAGGTCC
>WTSP01024051.1:0-23652 GCA_025331215.1 Actenoides lindsayi
TATAACAATATATACATATATAATTAAAATAATAATGCAATTATTAACTTCAGGTTAATATAATAACCTCATATCTAATTTTATGAATTTAAACTACTATTTATCATTAGGAAGCTGACACTTTAAATTAGTCAAATATGACCATGTTAGCTTACTGTTCTTTAATTTACATTCTCTATAAAGAATCATGCTGAAGTCCTTCCAGTCCACACTAGTAGGAAGAAAAAGTGGTTCATGAACTGGATTTCTATCCTGTACTTGGAAGTTTGAAATTTAGCTGTGCCACAAAATAAAATGCCAGCACAATTTATCTCGGAGGAAATGAGATAAATAGGTACCATTCAGTGAAAGATGTGACAGGAAGATTCTATTACAATTGAATAAATCCTTTCAGAGAGAATTTAGGCCATAAATCACAGTCAAAAGGCTTTTAGCTTCATTCCAAGTTCTAGACAGTGGAGAGAACTGGTTGCTTATGATGATGATAAACCTGTTAAGTCAGTAGCATTCATATCAACTAATCTCTTTTTAGGTGATAGGACTAAGATATTACATAAAAAAGGCACAGTTAGAAATAGAACTAATTAATGGCATGGAACAGGTATATTAATTATTTTATTTAGCCTTATGACAGTGCATAAGGCAGATAATTTTTATCCTGCTTTGTGTGACTATGCGTAAGAATCTGTAGAAGTTGCTTTGAAGTCATAGTGGTGATGTCATAGTGGGTGAACTGAGTTAAGAGTCTGTGATTGATGACCAAGAGAGTAAAAGCTACTACTATAATACTATCAGGTACTGTCAAATTTGTCTTGAAAATGTCTTAATAGCATTACTTGGTAACTTTCTATCATGACAGCTGTCTACTCCAAGGTGCACATGTATTCCTTAACAAAATTTAGAGAAATCCTTAAGAAAACTAAACTGCATTTTGTAAAATGAAGGTTTGGAAAACATTAAGAGAAAATAGAAGAACAGAAAACAAAATAAACAACAAGCCCACAAAACTGTTTAGCTTTAAAGTGGATAGAATGTTTTCATGATTTATGACTTCAATTTGACAGGATTATGCTAAATTGAAACAGAGAACAAACTATAACAGATCTTATGCACCTGTCAGACATTGAGAAAGAAAAAAAAAAAAAAAATTAATGGATTTGTAAAGTTATTTTACTTCAAAATTGCTAGTAATGAAAATAAAAAAAAATAAGTATCTGATAATTACCCCTGAAAAAAATCCTTTTTATTTGGTGATCAATCTTTTTAATTGTCCTGGGTTTTGTACTGTTAAATTTTATTTTCTTTAGGTCTGCAGATTACACTGATATTCTCTATTCCATTATTTCAATTAAATATTGCCATGCTAGTATAATTTTTGCTTTCCATCTTTTTTTTTTTTTTCAAGCTCACAAAATTGTTTATATTCCTTAGCTATGCATTATTTTCTATATTCTGATAAGACTATTTTGACTAAAAATTGAAATTTGGATCAATTCTATTGGTAGATGATATTATTAGAGTTTCTTGGCAGTAGGGGACCTCTGCTGTCTTCAATGAAATTTAGATCAGGTTGTTAATTGCCAGAATGTTTCTGCCAGTGACTGTAGAGGTTATCCAGCTATCTCATACTCAATGCCTTTAACTGAAACTTGGAGGAAAATGGAATTCACAGCACAAAGAGTTTCCAGCCTCTAGATAATTCAAACAGCAGTCCTTGCATTCAAAAACATTTTAGATGTTACTGTTGTAGGAGTAGGATGTACAGATCCATTCACTGTACATGATGCACAGCTCTTGTTGACTATCAAAGTCATGATACTTTAAAATGAATGTTCTGAAAAGCTATATGAGTAACCAATAAAGAAGGCACAAGAAACAGAGTTAATTAGAGTTGTTTTCTTCATGAATCTAAGATGCTAGTTAATAGAGAAAAGATTTGTATCCAGTGGGAAAAGCAGAAAAAATATTTTACATTTGTATAAAATGTCGTAATGCTCATAAGTAGTTTCCAGTTATAGTAGATCATTGTCATGAAGTATTTACTTTCAGTTTAAGGCCAAATTTTCTCAGATTAAAATATAGATTTTCTAACAAAGATTACAAAATCTAAAAATTCTCAGGCAAGTGCCCTACTGGGAAGAATAGGGGAGAAAAACGTCTGCGTTATAATATGTATGCACACCAGGAAGAAAATTAATGAAATAACTTGGCTTGTTCAGCCTGGAGAGTAGAAAGTTTGGGGAACACCTAATAGCAACTTAATAACACCTACAGAGAAGTTCTCCAGAAGACAAGATTAAGGCTCTTCACAACTGGCTCTGCAGCAATTGGTACTGTTGGAAAAAACAGACAGGCTTTCACACACAGAAGCCCCTCTACAGGTCTGATATAGAAGCATCATACTTCAAAGCCTGAAAAATTACTGAGAATTTAATCAGTGAAATTCAATTTAGACAATTTGATCAGGGAAACCAACTACTTTCTGTAAGAGATGGTCAAAATGATACATGAACAGCTAAATACATAAATGTTAGCAAAATTATCACACACTATAGACTGTTTCTACCTACAAGCCATCTTTTGGCTATTTTTTCATGTTTGCAAATTTTTCTTTAATGTACATTTATACTCCAGTAAACTGTCTTAATTAAAAGGGCAAGATAAATAAAATATTCTACTTACTAGAACAATAGGAAGCTAAATCTTCACAGATATCTCTTATTTGTTTTAATTAGTAGTAGTAGTAGTTATTCTCCACATGGATTAAAAAGGAGCAGCAGTATAAGATGTACTGTTGCTGTGTGACCACAGAAATTTTATGACAGGACATTATAGTGAATAGATAGTCCTAGATGCAACTTCACATCTTATAGAGGATTATTATGTAGCTTTTAAGAGATCATTTTGCCTTTATGCTCCTTTCCCTCTTTCCTCCCGTTCTTTCTCCTTCAGTGTTAGTTTTCTCACTAACCTGTCCTCTTCCACCTTCTGTTACCTGTGTCTTACCTTTCTTCCTCCTTTCTTCAATTTATTGTCCTATTCTTATTTACCTTTCCCTTGGTACGACTTAGAGAATAATTCAAGAAGCCAGGAAGAGCCGAGATCAAAAGAATAAAGTTATCCTCACTTTCACATCCACAAAAGCCCATAAAGCAAAGAAAAAGCAGTTTCATCAAGAGTATACTCTGTTCCAGTAGTCCTAAAGCCTAGGCATACTGGGTGCAAATGACATCTTCATAATTCAACCAAAATACCAAGAAGTGTCCACCCATTATATAAATCAGTGATTACGTGGAGACTTTTACTGTGTTAAACACCAAAGAAATAATTTTTGTTGAAGTATGTTCTAATGATAATCTCACTGCATGAACCACCAATATCAAGTCCCAGGCTGTGATGAAAAAAGCTTTCAGTAAAATGACTCCAGTGTTTATAACATGAGTAAAATTATGTTTTCTTTCTAATGTCTGTTTCAGGAGTGGCTGTATTATATTAGCAGAAATATTATTAAAAATGAAAATAAAAAATGCTGCTGTTTGAGACAGACAGCAATAACAGAATGTTTCATTCTAAATGGCTGGCATAAGGGGAATTAAAGAGGATCTGATAAAGGACAGCACCATTTTCATTACAACTTCACATGTCTAGCAAAAAATGACAAAGATGTTAAGTATATCAAGTTTCAGTTACAGAATAAGTTAACTGGTAAAATACAATGCTGAAGTTAAGGTATTTTAAAGAAAACAGTTTAATTCCTCTCACTTGAGACAATGCCAAAATGACAGTGTATTTTCAGGAGTTTTATTTTTAGTGCACATTGAAAAAGGCTGATGTGCTAAGAAGAGGCCAAATATTCTTGAGACTGTCATCCACTATTAAAAATTTTATGTGTGACAGAACAATGGTTCAGTGTTCAGTACTAGCGTCTACTAAACAGATCTGAATGGCAAAGCACTTTTCACAGTTTTTCCCATTCACTTCCACCTCAAATTATCATCTTGATGAATCACTATAATTGAAGTATATTGACTTTTCTTGGGAAGTGGAATTCAAGTTTCTGAAGCTGTGAACTTTAAAATAAACAACTCCCTGGCACTCCTAAGTGACATTCTACATTATATATTTTTTTTTTTCTACTAGCAACACGCTTCCCATGATTCAAGATTCAATTCCACGATTGCCATTCAATTTCTTTCTTTTCTGTTTATAATACAGATACATGTATTAGATGCCTCTATGAATTTTGAAAGCCTATGAAGTTGATAACATTTTTAGGCACAGAAGTGAAAGAAAGCTTTGCTTATTATTTAACAATCTATTTATCCATAATGGCACTGTTTTTTTAGGCAGAGGTGCCATAAAATACAAGATTTTCTCTTAGGAGCTGTTTATGCTACTTTTTCCTAAGGGAATGAGCTAGCCATGCCCTTTCTGCTATATATATTACACTTTTCTCAAAGTGCTATACCGAGTTTTCCACATAACAAATTTGGGATGTTGAAAATGAGATTCCACAGATAAGTACTAAAAATTTAACTTACTATGCAAAGTAGCACTAAAACCCCAGAACTTTCATATGCACATAAGCAATGGGTCAGATAAGTATAAAAGTGAACATTTCCTTTGACTAGGAAGTAAAATTCATACACTGGTAAAAATGGAACCCTGTTCTGTGTTTTTTATGTTATTTATAAAATTACTATAATGTTCAATGCAGTGCAATTGTAATTTATATTTTAGAGCTTCACTGTAAAATTTCTCACTACCCTCTCAATAGCCAATGAACTCAATGGTCTGAAATGCTTTTATTTTCCTATGTTTTTTTACCTTACGTAACATTTAAAAAGTAGACAAGTACAGAGTAACTGACAAGCTAATGAGTATCTGTTCCATTTTTGTTCAAAGCAATATCATAAGATTTCCAGGAGGGAGTACTCCAACAAGGAAAAAAAAAACTATTAAAAAAGTAAACATGTCTGCTTTATTCTTGAAGTAGGATAAAATCAAATAATTTATAAAAATGTCATCCGTGAAAGGCATAGTTTCTATCAGATCATATAAAATCACATTTTGATCACCAAAGACTATCTTTAGAATGTAACTTGTAACCTAAGTATCACGCTTTATATTAAAATAATAGTAGCATTGTATTTAAAATGCGTGGGTGGAGGAAACAAAAGCCCACAATCCTATCCATGTGGTTTTACCTATGTAATTTTCTTCCATAATAATAATCCCTAATTTCCTGCATGAAGCAGTGTTTGGGAGAAATAGAAAAACAAACAGAGAAGAGTTAAGAATAAAGCCCTTCTACTCTAATTTCAGTTTTCTAATGCTAGCAACTCCTCCCTGGAAAGGGACATCTTTTAAACAGAAGCACTTTTTCCAACTGCATCTACCAAATATTGTGCCTGTAAAGGCAGTTTATTCATGTAGTTGTGATAATTATATTGATAATAGCTGCTTTTTTTTTCCATTAGTATTTAACTTAGTCTTCTTGTAGGTGCAGAAATGGTTTTCTGACCTAAAGTGAATCAGAGTATCAGAATAAGCATCTCATGTAAATATCTGTTGTACCTGTGTTTGAATGATAACATTATGCAGGTATGGGCTATATGGGTATTTACACATTCATCACGTTTGGAAACCATGTTTGGAACACCAAGGAGCACAATGGCAAAATGCCTCCCTTCAACATACAATCTAGAACTTGTGGAGTAAATGAGGTGTGGCTATTTCTGTATAACTGCAGATCAAGTCTTCAGAGGATACAACAATTAGGTACTTAAAACACTTGGAAACTGGATAACTGGATATAAATATTTCATTGTTAAGGCCTAACAAGTCTTAATCAAGCATAAACAAATTCTATTTTGTCAGGGTTTTGTAATTTGGCAACATTCACAACATTTTTCATTGACTGCAAAACGCAAATGGAGGTGACCAAGCTACTTCATATCACCAGATTATTAGAAATTCAGCATGATCAAACAACTTATTTATCCTCAGCTGCCTTCTCAGAAATGTCTGAGCAGTCATTCTCATGACACTTGAAAAAAGCATGTTAAGACTTTTGAAATTACAGTTATAGTTAGTGTTACTTGAAAGTAGCTAAGTAAAGGTACTAACAGGATTACAAAATTTTCCTGTGTGGAAGATTTCCGTCAAAATATTTAAAGGTTAATAAATCTATATGCAACCAAACTCAAGTGTCTTGTGACAGGGTGTATCAGGCAGTTTTGCAGTGCTACCAGTTCTGACTCTAGTATCTTCTGTTGAGGACTTGGCACTGTTGAATAAGCTTCTGGATAAATAGGAATGACTTAAGTTAATGCAATCAGACTTACTAGTAAAATAGCTATAATTTTACTAGATATATTTCTAATGAATATGTAGTACTTGTTAAAGTAATTTAAAAGGAAAGAAAAAAATAACCAAAAAAGTGCAAAAAAGTAAATGGGTGAAGTGTAAACTTAGGAGTGGATTTTTCTGAGCTGAGGAAGGAAAAGGAAGGGAAAAGAACTATCAAGGCATGCAAACAATAGGCAAAGAGGGTTTATAAGCTCTACTACCTTTCAACAGAGGATAAAAAAAGCTACTTTTGGTAGTGGTAGAGATTTCTTTGGCACACTGAACTCCCAATTTAGCAAGTGAATGTAGCCACTGTTGCTCTGTGGAGAGCCAGATATCCAGGCACAAGACAGTATGGGCAAGCTGGAAGTGATCTGGAACTACTGAGCATTCCAGTAGGTGAAATCAATGTCTATGATGACTCTCGTGTCATGAGGGCCAAGTTTGCCTCTTGGTATATCACAAGATCATACAGGAAGTCTGAATAACATCTTCCTCCCACAAGTCTATCAGCCCCAGAAACCAGACCAGGACTACCGCTTTGCCTTAATTTAGGCATCCAGTTCCTTTTTCCCTTCATATTCCCTTCATATGCACCAAATCTGTCATAAGGATACCCCAAATCTTAACAACAATGTGAAAAATCTGTCAGTTTATAGAATGAATCAAGAGATTTCCTTTTTTTCTTCTAAATAAACTTCAGATTACACTTTGCCTTCAGTGACTCTTAGATACCATTATTTAAATAATTTTTTTTTATCAGTTATCTACATATGCTCATTTTAATTTAATATTTCATAGGTTGTAATATGGGTTTAGGTGAGGGCTACATACGGGTCTTTCGAGCAGAATCTTCTACAAAAAGAGAAGAAATATCTTCATCCACCCCTGCTTCATTCTTTGCAATACAAGTATATGCTCCTGTATCTTCATAGCGCACATTGCTAATATGAACTTCACTGCCATTTGCTGAAAGGAGAAAAAAAATCCAACATGCAGACATGCAGCAATGCTTTCAGAGCATACATTCAGAAGGCTTTCTCTGCTTATACTAATTAAACCATTTTCATTCCTGAGTTTGTAGCTTGGAGGCATGTCAAACTAAAAGATATTCAACTGGCTAGTGAATTACATGCACTAATATTCATCTCACAGATATGAGTCTGAGATTTTATATATGTTTAAATGACTATGGTTGTCTTTCAAATCAGGTAAATATTATGGTTTTATTATGTTGCATTTGGTCACTTAATACTCTCACTGACTTTACACAAAAAAACCAACCCAGGTTTTCAGGGAACATAATGGGCTAAAATTTCAACATAAACAATAACTATAATAAAATAATTTGTTTCTATGAACCTGTGGCACCTGGTTTTGTTTTTGTGAGAATGTTGTGCAGCAATAGAAAAAACAGGCCCATTAAAATTTTACACCTACATCAGTGTAGGAGTCTATGGAAAACACTTCGAAAGTTGCACGTCAGCTTGAGTAGGAATGTCAACAACCAGCTTATCTTTCACAGGAAGGTCTTTTAAATAATGTAATGTGAATAATAATGTGATCAATTATTCATTGCAAAAATACCTTTCAGATGTGGTATCTGTTTTAGCTTTCTAGGTATTCTGATGTATATACTAGAAGGGGCACTGAGTTATGGAGCACTACTCCTTCTCTACCACCTTCTGCTTGAAGCTAATGTAAACATAGTTTAAACCAGGAAAACTCAGGGAAAATATAATGAGATTTTCAAAATTTTATTTCAAGTAAGTATATTCAAGAAAATAGAATTATATGTAATTTGCTTACAGAAGAACCCTTTTTATTTATTTATCATAAATATATGACACGGAAGTGAAGGAAAAAATAATTCTGCTCAAATCCCTGTAGAAAAAATTAACAGAATGACAGAGTACTGCTATGGAAGAGGAGTCCATCACTTCCTACCCATAGTGGAAAGTGTTTCTGCAAGGCAATTGTTCATGTACATCCAGGAGAGAGGCCCATGAATGAACAGAGGACTATGACACCTATGGAGAAGGTAAAACTCTCTTCAGAGAAGCATTCACCATCCGCCTCTCCCACTCTTTCTTACACTGAAACCTGATTGCCGATTTTGCAGATGAATGAGAGAAGGTTTTCTAGGGAACACTGTCGGCACAGGATTTTTTTTCCTATGGATGATCAAAATATTAGGGATTAATAATCACCAGGACATCAGAAGAACGTTCATTGAATTTGCTGAGCCCTGAAGATTCACAGAAGATTCATAGACAGGCCTTTATTATTGATTAGAAGTAAGACTTTCCTTTAGGGTTGTTTTTTGTTGGGGTTTGGTTTGGTTTGGTTTGGTTTGGTTTGGTTTGGTTTGGTTTGGTTTGGTTTGGTTTGGTTTGGGTTTTTTTTTTGTGGGAAGTGTCTTTGCACTCCGCTGAAGGTCTGCTGAGACCCTTCAGAAAACAGCACATCCATGTCAGGTATTTATCCTATCCTTTCCACCAGCAGGCCCCTTAGTCTCACTGAGATTCTTATAAGTGAAAAAAATTCTGTTTTCAACTGAGCTGCAGTAAAGGTAAAGTTTGGGCCATGTTGTGACCTAAGTTTGGACTCATGAAAAATAGATTAACATCAATGCATTAGAATAAATCTTTAAAGATAAAAACATTGCTTCCCAATTTAAATATTAGTGTTGAATACTCATTGAATGACATTAATGTAGTTGTAGTGACAAATTCTAATACTGGACTCGTCTGCTTGCTCTACTCAGAAACTGCACATTTTTGAATAAAGAACATACTGGAATTTACTGGTAATCCTGTCAGTAAGCACAACCATTATTCTAACAAAGAAAAAGCAGAGAAGATATGTGTCTTGGGAAGTACTGGAAGACATCTTCTAAAATGTTTTCGCTTATTACACTTCAATCCTTGGTTTAAAACAATGCAAGAATGATAGCTAGTGCAGAAAGGATGCACTGATAAACATTCACAACCTCCAGAAAACAATAAACATGTCCCTTTACCTTGAAGAGTTAGCTGTTTGGATAACTTTGGGGTGATATCAATTCCATTCTTCAGCCAGCTAAATTGTGGTTTGGGAATACCTTCAGCATGGCACCGAAGGCTAGCTGTCACACCTGGTTCTCTTGCCTGGCTCTCTGGATAGACTCGGATGACTGGTGGAACTGAAGGCAGGAATCAATTAGAATTTAATGGAGAAGACTATTATCTTCATTTTAAGAAAAATAATTATAAGCAATTCTAAAGACTTCTGCAGCTATACATAACAACACACAGATGTGTATTAGTCACATATTCAATGACAATACTGAATTTTGCAATAACAAATGTATGAAGCAGGAAGAATGTTCTTTGACAAAAACATCTTTCCACTGCCTATGGTATCAATGAAAAATGTCTAAATTCTAATTCAGTATTTTGAGGTTGAATAATAAGATTTTTACTTTTCCTTAGATTTCCTTATAAAATATTTATACTGTAAAACCAGTAAGTTATGTTGTGATGTACAGAGACTGTAATTGGTATGTTTCACAAACCTTTAACACTTCATCTCCACCTTCCCCCTCTTTCCAAAACAACTATCAGCAGCCCATTTTAACTATATAAAACATGTAATCACAGAATCAAATAATGGTTGAAGTTGAAAGGGATGGGCAGAGGTCATTTTGTCCAGAACCCTGCTCAGGTAGGGCCACCCAGAGCCAGCTGCCTAGGACCATATGTAGATTTTAGAATATCTCCAAGGAGGAAGACTCTACCAACTCTCTGACTGACCTGCACCAGTACTCGATTACCCTCACATTAAAAAAAAAAAGTGTTTCCTGATGTTTAGACAGGACCTCCTATGCCCAGGACACCATTTGCCTATTACTTTACCACATGGGCATATTGCTGTCTCAGGTTCAACCTGGTGTCCATCAGGACCCCTTGATCCTTTTCTGCCAAGCTACTTTCCACTTGCATGACCCCCAGCATATTCTGGTGCATGGGGTTACTCTTCCCCAGGCACACACAGGACTTTGTACTTTTTGTTAAATTCATGAGGTTCCTGCCAGTCCATTTCTCCAGCCTGTCAAGTTTCCTCTGAATGGCAGCAAGACACCCTCATGTATTACACACTCCTCCCAGTTTGCTGTCATCTGCAAACCTGCTGAAGGTACAGCTCTGCCCCATCATACAGATCATTACTGAAGATCACAGAATAGTAGCAGTTGGAAGGAAACTCTGGAGATCATCTAGCTTAATCTCCCTGATAAAGCAGGTTCACCTAAAACAGGTTGCACAGGAACATGTCCAAATGGGTTTTGAAAGTCTCCAGAGGAGATTTCACAACCTCTCTGGGCAGCCTGCCCCAGTGCTCTATTACCCTCACAGTAACAAAGTTTTTCCTTATGTTCACATGGAACTTCCTGTTTTCCAGTTTGTGCCCATTGCCTCTTGTCCTGTCACTGGGGACCACTGAAAAGAGTTCGGCCCCATCCTCTTGACACCCACCCTTCAGATATTTGTAAAGATTTATAAGATTCCCTCTCAATCTTCTTTTTGTCAGGCTAAACACACCTAGATTTCTCAGCCTTTCCACATAAGAAAGATGCTCCAGTCCCCTAATCATCATTGTAGGCCTCCACTGGATTCTCTTCAGTAGTTCCTTGTCTCTCGAACTGGGAAGCCCAGAACTGGACTGAGTACTCCAGATGCGACCTCACTAGGCCAGAATTGAGGGGGAGGAGAACCTCCCTTGACCTGCTGGCCACACAGTCCATGGTACCATACACTCCATTGGCCTTCTTAGCTACAAGACCACACTGCTGGCTCACATTTAGCCTGTTGTCCACCAGAACTCCCAGGTACTTCTCTGTGAAGCTGTTTTCCAGCAGGTCAACCCCTAACCTGTACTAGTGAATGGGGATTTCCTCCTTTAGTGCAGGAATCTACACTTGCCCTTGGTGAACTTCACTAGGTTCATCTCTGTCCAACTATCCAGCCTGTTCAGGTCTCACTGAATGGCAGCTCAGCTTTCTCATGCATCAGCCATTCCTCCCAGTTTTGTATCTTCAGCAAACTTGCTGATGATACACTCTATCCCTTCATCCAGGTCATTGATGAATATGTTGAACAAGACTGGACCCAGAACTGATCCTTGGGCAGCTCCACTAGCTACAGGCCTCCATCTAGACTCTGCAGCACTGATCATAACTTTCTGAGCTCTGTCATTCAGTCAGTTCTCAATCCACCTGTCTGTACACTCATCTAACTCACACTTCCTGAGCTTACTTGTGGCGGTATTATGAGATACAGTGTCAAAAGCCTTGCTGGAGTCAAGGCAGACAACATCCACTGCTTTCTTTTCATCTGCCTAGCTAGTCACAGTCATAGAAGGCTATCAGACTGTTCAAGAAATATTTGCCCTTGATGAATACATGCTGACTACTCCTGATAACCTTTTCCTCTACGTGCTTAGAGATGACCTCCAGAATGTGCTGTTAAACAGGACATTTATAAGATTAGGCTTTTGAGTTTCATTAGTAGCACAATATAAGGGTTGTTGACATCACTTTTCCAGGGTTTGGAAACCTGTTGCAGTATATGCTTACCAACTAAACATCTGTTATGTGCCACACAACAGTATTGGCAGAGAGTGGGCATTTGACAATCAATGATTAAGCAAGATTTGAAAATCTTGCTGTGTAGATTTTTAGAGGAATAATTATTGATCTTGTCTTCAATTATGTATAGAGACAACTTGTTGGAGGTTGTTTCTAATAATAAAAAAATTAACTGAAATGAAAATTAAAAAAAAGGTATTTCCTATTCTCAAAAGTTTTGTTCAATGCAGTTTTAAAAATGTGTAATATTTAGCTGGTGTCTCAAAACACAGAGGTAGATGATTAAGTATGAGTTGATAAAAAAAGAAGGTAACGAGATAAAAAAAAATGGTGTCTGTTTTGGCAAGAGATTAAACATTTTCAAATGTTATCCAACAGTTTACAAGAAATGCCCCACCATGCTGACTTATTAAAGCATAGAAATGCCCAGATTTCTGCACTGCAAAAAAATAGACAATGTACTGTGTCTCAGATAGGATGCAAAAATCAGTAGGTTTCAGGACTATTTTAAATAATATGCATGTAAAATTACACATAACCCCAATATGCAAATTGCAGCATGGAAGAAGATTGAAGATATTAAAATTATGGCTACTAGTTGCTTAGATAACCACCTGAGAGCAAAAGCATATGAAAATCAGCAATTTAAGGTTTCTATTGAGTTTCTGGAAGGGATTTTGCTTTTATGGACACGGATCTCTACCTTTCATCTCAAGCCTGACATTCCCATTCCCATTCCCCCTCCTCTGCTTCCCTGTTCTGCCTCCTCTCCCATAGGATCTGTGTGTTCCATACTGAGACCCTGCCTTCCCCACTCCATTCTCCAAGAGAGAAAATGGTCTGTTCAAGCTGTCTGGAATGCAAAAAGAATGTATGTGTTTAAGAAAGAAATATGTAATATATATAGTGAACTAGGTTCTTCTATTGCTATATATAACTTTTCTTTTTGATTAAATTAAGATATTCTGTTAGGAAAAACAAAGGTGGTAAACAATTTTTCAGACACTAAATCACTGATTTATACTGGCTGACGGTCTGGGCTCTCCTTTCTTCACCTTAACCTATCAAAACTTTTGGCCTCTTGTCTTGGAACTAAGGTGATGAAAATTCTTGTCATCTCTCTGCAAAGAACTTGCTTTATAAATCAATATGAAAGCTCAGGGAGTAGGATACCATTGTTAATATATAAACAGAAAGAGAAATGTCACGTTGGTGCTACATATATATTAAGTTGATTTGTAACGTACACCATAAATCCACACAAATATTAGAGGAGGTTTTTGTTTTGTTTTGTTTTGTTTTGTTTTGCTTATAATGGCTAATGACATTTTGTTTGTCTAGAGACAGTTTTCCAAAAATGAAATTCCTCAAATTTACACTTTGAAAAGTCTTGGCTATGACATGTATATGTTTGAGAAATAGAAAAACTGAGTTAAAAAAAATTAATTATTTACACTCATCTCGGTATCATGTCTATACCTGCCAATGTGATCAATAATCTTAACATCACTGGTTATGGATAGCATAGATCTGTAAATTTGTAAGTTAAGGAGAAAAGATAAACTAGGTATTCCAGCTTGTTCAATAGAAATTTTCAAGGTTTCTTTTGTGTCACATGTACATATCACATTCATATAATCCTAAGAACAATAATAACAAGAAAGAGTAATAATTTTAAAACTGCTCCTTTAACACTTCAAAAACCATAAGCAATAACATAAACATAAGAAAAAAATCTTTATTATTCAAATTCTGTTTTTTCAGTTAACATATTTATACACTTCTGTTGTCTTAAATAGCTGAATATTTATAATATTATAATAGCTGAATATATAAAGTCATTAATTGAACATATTAATACCATTAAGGGCATTTTAAAGACAGTTGGCCCCTTACCAAATGCAATAACCCATATTACAAGTTTGTTGCTGAGTTTCTTATAGATTTTTTTCTCTGACCACCTTTTACTACTTTGTTTAGAAGAGCTCTACCAGCATTCTGCTATAAACTTTTGAATGGCTGTTGTGGAAAAAAAAAAAAGGCTAATAAACAAAAGTAAAGGAAATGATACAAATCCTTCTGAAATACAAACTAAGTAAAGACAGATTTAAAGAACAAATAATGGAGTTGATATCATAAATATTTTATAGAGATCAAATTACATATTTTCTCTTTGTCTTCAGTGATACTAAGACCATCACATACACCTGTCATCTGAGAACAGACTTTCTAATTCATGGGTGTTATGAAATGTGGCATCAACAACAGTAATGGAAAAATGCCTGGTGGAATAAATTTCAATTTCATAGATATATGGAGAAAAAATTTAAATTCAAACTGACAGGTTCAGATTCATATAGTCACATACTCAGTATCACATAGTCACAAAATTACTATATATAAGTTTTAAGTATGTAAAGACTAATAATTAGCATTGTTTATTGAAAAAGAAACTCCTGCCCCATTACAAACTTGTGGGGATTTTTTTATAGTATATAGGAAAAAAGATTAAATGCCAACTTACTATAATATTGCTGTCAATATTTACAATATTAATTGTGTAAGATTAGACTGAATTTTTTCACCATTAAACATGACTTTTACAGTGCTCATTATCTGTATTGTTGACAATCTAAAGGAAATTCATTATTCTTTACTACTGTACCAGTCATTAAAAAAAAAATTAATTCTGAAGATTTTAGTCTCAAAAGAAAAATAATTATTTGCAAACTAGTTGATGTATAGATTTATTTTTCTAAAAATATACAGATTTACACATATGGAAATCAAGAAAGGACTTAAAAACTAATTATACTGTTTTCATTGAACCTCCATATTATATCTTTGTGATCAACAAAGCCTCATTATCTCACCAACCTTTTGTCTGATTCTCCTGATAATATAAGTAGCATTATATTAATTAGTCATTATCACAGATGCAAGTACTGACCATTTTGTCTGTGTTCAGGAAGATTAGCATTTAGAAGTACAGATTAGACTGTGAAAGAACTGTTCATTTGAGGTTTAACCTCAATGGTTTTAACTCCATTTATCCACAATATGCACCTCAAATGATTCTATTGCTCAGAGGAACTAATTTCTCCTTTTCCTTGCTCCCCAAAAAAATCAACATCCAAAATCATGTTGGAATATACCACTCCGGTGCCAACTTGTGGAACAGCAGCTATGTGAGCAGAGCAAACATGGACTAGTCAATTTGTTGGGACAAATTTAAATTTATATGAATGATACAGAAGAGCAACCATGACTTTGGCACCATAAAGGTTTACAGTGGTTTCTGGCTGAAAAAATATAATTTCCTGACAGACACTTTATCACCAGAAAAATCTACAATTGTCCTGGTTCACGTCTCCCAAAATACGTTTCTTGATTTTCTAGTCTTGCAGAATACTTTCTTCAACTTAAGTAGAGTTTTGCTAAACTGAGACAAATATGATGAATCCTAGTATTTTAACTGTTGTAATACACTTCTTCAGGATTATTAACATATTGGGATAGGTAGGGAACATGTTGACAAGAACATAATTTTGTTAATAAATTAGGGTTCTGCAACATTCTTAACAGAAGAGACCCATGCACTTATTTTTCCCAGTATGTTCTCCAGAATTACTAAATTAATACTAAAACCTACTCTATCTGTATATATCTATAAATATATATAAACCCACTTATTATTCTGCAAATAACATATTAAAAATCCTCAGAGGTGACCAGTTCAAGAGCAGAGCAAGTCCTCTGGACTATCTTTACTCCTTTTAATAACTATTAATCATATAGAAGTAATAAATGAAAATATTAGGTTTCATTGCTTTGCAAGTTTATAGGAGAACAATAAGAGGAAAAAATATATATCTCTTTTTCTGTTAAGCTGTAACACAATATAAAAAAATAAACCAGCAACATAGATCCAAATTCAAGTATCTTATTACTTGGTAATTAGAACATATTTCCTTACCGTTCACTTGGAGAATATGAGTTTGATAGAGCTTATCATAGCCATCAGCATAGCAGGTGTAATTTCCCATGTAAGTTGTGGTAACCTTAGTAATGTATAAGGATCCATCATCTCCAAAATCCTAATGGGAAAAATTAAACCCAAGGTTATCACAATTATGCCTGCATCTCTACAGTGATTACGCACATCATCTTGGCATCAAAGTTGTAATGCAAGTATCAAACATCATAAATATTAAACCAGAACAGCTGACAGTAATCTGAAATGCACGTATTGTATTTGTGAATGGTGGCGTTGATTGATCTTGACACATATATTCTGTCTGTGAAAGAAAATACAACTTTTAACAACTAGTTAACCCCTGCAAAAATAATATGTTTGTTTATTTCGCTATGATAGCTATTCGCAGAAGGAAAGCTATTTAGGACTGGATCTGACCAGATACAAAAGTTAAATCTCTTCACAATTTAACAAGGTAAATGACATCCTATGGAAGCATGGTCATCCTTTCAAAATAAACAGATACATGAAAATAAAAAATCCTCATTTTTCTTCAATTTAAGTCATAATTTTTAACTTTAACCTTTTATATTTCTTTAATTGGCATATAAATTCCATTGGATTAGAGTGCAAAATCTGACCATCGTTTCAATTCCCTGTTCAGTTCTGAGTTCAATTTTAATAATGTAATATCATTTAAAATTTACAACCAGTTGTAAACTATGCCAATTACTGTAAAAATGTATGGAACATTTAATAATCAGTGGTTTATTTTTCCCTGTTATTTTTCATGTCTGAGAGGACAACCCTAAAATAACAGTCCTCATCTAATTTAGCTTCTTCCAGTCTATGTGTCATAGATTCTGAAGTGCTTATACAAATCAGAGCTAGCTGGTTGTTGTACATTGTTTTCCACGATTTATTTTTTTGAGTATTTCTTGACAGTTAACTTCCTTTTAGTCTCACCTAACAATCTTTTTATCGTTATACATGTACCATATTTACATAAAGCAGCAATTAGATTATTTGAACAAAGAATATAAAATAGAAATGTTAAAGTATGAAAAATGTCTTCCAGTCTAGTAGATAGTTTCTGCTGTAAAACATTGGCTTCAGAAGTTAAAATTTATAAACTATGATGAAAAACATGCAAAACAATCAGTTTTATACTAGGAAAAAGTATGCTGGATCTTTTGTGCTATGTAGGTCAGTCCCTCCCTTTTGAAGGTAACCCATGCTCTGTAATTGTATGTCTAATGTTAATATAGTCTATCATAAACTCAGCTGCCTTTCTTGTGTATTAAAAAGCTGTTTCAAAGCTTTTCAATATTCTTATGTATACAATACAGTTTTATTTTTATCCTAAACTTATTCATTGTCAGCTTATAGCCGTTTTATACTCCTTCACACAAATAACCTTTAAAATATTCAATACATTTTAAGAGAACATAAAATGCCCTCTCCTTCTGATTAACCACAGGATATGGTACCATAAAATATACACATACACACATAATAATTATATACAACACAAATACTCACACACAAAGGCTCACATATAGAGCATAAAGTATCCAACAGGTTTCCAATTCATGACAATGGGAATAATGACCAAGTTACCATAGCTACATGTCTCATTAGATTCAGTGATTCGTGACAGAAGCACTACCTTTTTAAACTGATTTCAGGGATCTGGGATCCCTGAAGGCAACCGTTACTGGTAAAGACCATGGCAAAGAAGGCTTTAAGTACATTAGCCTCTTCAGCTTTTGTCACCAGGTCCCATGCCCCACTCAGCAGTAGGCCCTTATTTTCCCTAGTCTTCCTTTTGCTTCTGGTGTAGCCCTGGAGCCCTTCATGTCTCTCACCAGATTCACATCCAGGGGGACTTTATCTTAATCCTGCACATTCAAATAGTGTCTCCATGTAATTCCTGGGTCATCTATCCTTGCTTCTACCTTTCTTCCTTTTTATTCAAATTCTGTCAGGATCTCCTTATTCATTAATACAGGCCTCTGTCTTTCACTTCCTGTTCATTGTGACCAACTGTTATTGAGCACAGAAGAATTGATCCTTGAAAATCAGCTCTTGTTTTTAACATGATCTCCTATGGGATTCTTCCAAGTACATCCTTGAATAGGCTGCTTTTCATTTCTCCTTTCCCAGAGAAGATAATTCTTAGTGATTTTATGCTCATATTTTATTTAACCTACTTTTCACTATAAGATCTTCTATCTTGTAGATCGGAATTTAAATGTGAAAATTGAAACCTAGGTGAATTTCCCTTTAATTTTTTCAGTTTTCTTTTCTGCAATATATTCAAAATATTATTCAGAAAACATATATCTCACTGCATTTTTTTCACCCAAGGGTGTTTGGGCAACTACATTTCACATTGCACAACTCTGTGCTCAGATGATTCTGCTAGTTGCTTATTAAGAGAAGAAAATAAATCACCTAAAAATTAACTCACCTGATAAGGTTGCCAATAACTTGCCTTTCTTAAGATATCTATAGGTTTCTGTATTCAGTTACGCAGACAATATTTCTACCAAGTTTTCAATATGCCATTACATAAGTTACCATTACAAAAATAAAAAACCCCACTCCTTTAATGCTTGTTTTTTAACTTTGATTATGTCAACCAATACAACCAGATTTCCCTTCAAAAAAACCCACCTGAATAACTCCAACAATCCTCCTAGTTGTATATTTAATCTTTATCTCTTTCTAAAGTGTATGAAACAGTAAGTTCAATTAACTTTTTTTCTCCTTATTAGCTAAACAGGTTTTCAAAGTGTTGTTTTACAAGTTTTGTGGAAAAATGAAGAACAGTTGTTCAAAAAAGCCATACTAGTCACTGAAAAGAACCGCACAAGACACACACAAGCATCATTGAACCAGAGCTTTCAAACATCAATCGTAATACATGTAGAAAAGGGTTTTTTAACATTTTGAAAAAAATATTCAATGAAGCTAAAAACATTGCTACAAGCTCAAATTTTGTTAAATAGCTTACTGTTCAAATGGAAATGTCATGTTACTCTAATTATTTTTTCCATGCATAAAAAGAAGGTAGAATTGAACAATTATTATAACAATATTCCACTGCAACTCCATTCTGTTGAAGGACTTGACATTTAAGAATCATGGTATGTGTCACAAATAATGAGTAAAGGAATATGGGAAGTAAACATTTAACGGTGAATCTTTCTTAGTTGTCAGAGCTAATACAACAGAAACCTGAAGGTGAATTTTGTTCTTAAATCAGTAATTACTTCCTTCTGCTTTATAACTTGCTTTCATATGCTAATGCTTTGCATATGAGAGAGTCTGTGATCATTTGCCTGCACTTCTTCATTAACAGCTGCAGAATGACTGTTGCCAGTTTTCTCTCCAGAGGAGAATTCATAATACAACAGACTGTTTGAATTTGTTCATTATCATAGTAATGATGATTTTTTTTGCTTTGCTTTGTGTTTGCTTGTTGTTTTGTTTTTTTGTTTTGGGGGGGGGGGGCAGTGTTGAGTTAAACCAGATATTTTATTATCAATATATTGCTCCCTTAACTAACCTTTTTTTTTTTTTTTTTTCCTTTGCATAGAAACATTCTGTACTCCAAATCCTGAGTATTCTCTCACCTAGAGATCACAACAAGATCATAACGTGCCCCTCAAAAACATCTCCCCAAGTTTTTTAGTTCCTTTTTTTATTTAACTCTTCTAATTTTTCAAGCCTAGATGGTAACTTTCTGACCATCATTTCAGCCTCAGCATTTTACATAGAGATCCAGGCATTTTATACAACTTGAATACGCTGTATTTAAGAGATCTATGAACTAGTTATGAATCTTGTTGTGATTTTCCCTGTTATAAGCTCAGTTTCTGGCAGCTGATGAATTATATGTGTGTTTCCTGGAACACTAGCAGGCATCAGGACTTCAATATCAGTACACTGTAAAAAAGTTGGGTTTATGCACCAAAGTTTACACTTACACACTTTCAGAGTGTTCATTTTATGTGGCCTGTTTTATGTAGGACAGAAGAAACAATTGATACAATTTTCTCATGGTCTTAAAATTTTCAGCTTCTGAATAAATTAAAAAAAATCAGTATTAACTCCCAAATCTCCACACTTTAGAGAAGAAAAGAAATAAAAAGAAAAGGAAAGATAACAAGAACAATGAAGAAGACAGGAATGAGGACATGAGAATGAGAGATGTGAATTCTTAGTTACATTATCCTCAAACACAATAAAACGAGCTTACTGGATCCTTAATAAATGGAATTAGCAAGCACCAAATATTCTGAATTAATAGCTTTTTCCTTACATATGAAAGTTCCATTTGTATTTCAATCTTTGACAAACCTACAATGAAGAAAATTATATGTGGCCTTCCAGTATCTTAAAAGGGGCACACAAGAAAGATGGGCAGGGACTTCTTAGGCTGTCAGGCAGTGATAGGACTAAAGGGAATGGATTAAAACTAGAGATAGGTCGATTCAGTTTAGACATTAGGTAGAATTTCTTCACCATGAGGGTGGTGAGACACTGGAACAGGTTGCCCAGAGAGGTGGTGGAAGCCTCATCCTTGGAAGTTTTTAAGAGCAGGCTGGATGGGTCTCTGAGCAACCTGCTCTAGTGGGAAGTGTCCCTGCCCATGGCAGGGGGATTCGAATTAGATGATCTTTAAGGTCCCTTCCAACCCTGACAATTCTATGATTCTATGATATTTGTTGGTATCTTTTTTACTAATGGTTAATAATGTAAACACTGTAACACTCTTACACTAGATCAGTGAAAATGACAGCATAATTTGGGCAAGGACTTTCCCCTCCTCTCTTTTAAAAAGAAGTCTTGATTTTCTTGTGGGAAAAAAAGAAAAGTCTCTGAGCTGATCAGGAAAATAATTTGCATCTAAGAATTAAAATTTTGCATTGGTCTGCTAAGGGAAAACTGCATCAATAATTTCATCCATCTAGATATTTTTGAAATAGTTGTTTCCTTGTAAATTACAGCCAGTACATATAATCCCCCTTTTTTCCTATACAACACTACATTTGATTTCAGTTGAGTCATGGAAGTACCAGTAATACTAATATAAGACTTATTCATATTTTACATATTAATTTTTCACTATCTATAACTTTATTACAAGGACACATAAAGTAGATAACCTTTTGAGAGTTAACTACAAACATTTAAAAAAATTAATTATTGATGTATGCTTGTCTTGCCAGATAAATTCAGCTTAGGCTTTACATGCTATCATACTTTCATTGCATACTGTCAATGTTACAACTCCTACTTTCCGAGTAATCAGTTTCTCTGTTCATGTTGGCAGAGCAATGCAACTCTGTGGTTTACTACTGTGTGTAAGAAAGACACTAAATTCCATGAAGAAATCTGAGAATAATTCCATTTGGCAGAAATCTAAAATCTTTAAAGTTTCCTTCTAGATCAAGAGGGGAAATAAGACCTAAATTTCCTAAGCACAAATTTTGCTTATCATCTCTCAATCTCATATTTTACAGCTGTATCAAGAACAAATCATGAATCTAGTGTAAATCCACTGGTTGAAGAACCAGCATGACAGAAAATTTTAAATCAAGTCAAAGCTTGAAATAGAACACAGTGTAATATAGTAAGTAGCATTAAAGTGTATATAGGAGAAAGTGACAGAATCTCAAAAGAAACTGCATTATGAAGAAGGAAACACCAGACAACAGTTTGTGGTTATTAATGCAGGCCAACTTTAGTCACAGGAAATTAATCTTCCTAAACTTCTTTTACACTCAGTTGAGAAAGCTAAAGATGCCAAAATCCTTTCGTGGGACAGTTCAGTAAATCTGTCTGTGCTCATTGTTTCGAGTTACTGCCTACCACTCTCTGCTGACCATGAAAACAAACTGTCTAGCTAAATTTAGACATTTTAAGTATTTCATTGGTCCCTCTGTTTCTTGACACTGGAAACAAACAAACAAACAAACAAGGAGTGATTTTCACAGAGGTTCTTCTTCAGCACAGCAAGGTAGCCTTGCTAGCACCACTCTACTGCCAATGGGGAAAAAGGTGATTGCTCAGTGAGCAATTCAGAAATTCAGTTAGGACTAAATCTCAGATTCTGAGGAATTCTTTGTGGATATCTTCCTAAACTTGTGTCCTGGTTTGAGTGAGAACAGAACTAATTCTGTTCAGTAATTTTACTTTTCAGCTCAGTTCTTCTAACTAACTGTTCTTTCTGAAGTTAGCAGCCTGTTCTCACAGACAGTGTCTTCTTCTAGCAGTGACAACACCTCGTGTTTAGAGTTACTACCAAGGATTGGTGTGCAGTCCAAGGCCACTGCTGGATCTTGTGCACCACGTTGGGGGGTGCAGAAAGTGAAAGGCCAGAATCCAGCTCCTGAACACAGCTCCCGTCTGCTGCGGGGCCCAGTCTGGGACTCCCCCGGCACCTGCTCCACAGCATCAGTGGTGACGGTGATGTAATTACCAGCAGGGGGGGTTGGGTTCGATACTGGTTTTATATATATATTTGTATATAATCAATTTTTATAATTATTAATTTCATTTTCATTATAGCTGTTCTAGTTTCCTTTTCTAATTGCTAAGTCTCTTTCCTCTATTCCTTCGCTCTTCCCCTATAGGGAGGGAGGGGGTTAACAGAGAGCATCTGTTATAGGTCTAAGGGGCTGCCCTGACCTTAAACCATGACAGTCAGAAAGAAAAGAACTTACACTGAAATTCACACTAGAATGAACAGATTTACCTTTTGTGAATAGTAAGGATGAGTTAGGACTGTGGTATCTTCTTTCTCCAGTTAGCATGAATGCTTCCAAAATAGAAGTGGAAAGTTTGCAATTTAAGTGGCCTAACATTTGGACAAGTTTGGCATTGAGTCAGGCTTACTCAGTTACAAACATATAACATGGTATGATACTGTGACATAAAGGCAGCACGTGGAGGCATCCACAGGTGCAATGGGATGCCACATGTTCTTTTGACTTTCATGATCTTTTAAGTACAATGACATCAAGTTATGATCATTCACTTGCAACAGAAACCACTGTCCACTCGGCCCACTGTGGCTGTCAAAAAGAATGGATTATAGAACCAAAAGTTATTAAAAATTTCTTGTTTAAACTCAGCACATATGACATGATAGAAACTCAGCAACAAAGTATGTACAAACATGTGGTTCTATGCTTCTGTCATACCAGCTTCTAAAACATTATACATCGAAACTCAGGCGTGACCTTTAGTTAGCTATCTCGCAATGCTTTTCAACATTTCAGATTTAACTCTTTCTTGAACTTTACTTTTTACTGTTCAGAAGCAGTCAAATCATATAACATTTGGGATTGCCCTGTTGGAAAGCAGCACCACAGAGAAAGACCTTGGAGTCCTATTGGATAGCAAGTTATCCATGGGACAACAATGTGCCCTCGCGGCCAGAAAGGCCAATGGCATCCTAGGATGCATTAAGAAAACTGTGTCCAGCAGGTGTAGGGAGGTCCTCCTCCCCCTCTACTCTGCCCTTTTGAGACCACACCTGGAATACTGTGTCCAGTGTGGGCTCCCCAATTTAAGAGAGACAGGGATCTACTGGAAGGAGTCCAACGGAGAGCTACAAGGATGATTAAGGGACTTGAGCATCTCCCCTATGAAGAAAGACTGAGAGAACTGGGGCTGTTTAGTC
>WTSP01024052.1:0-23976 GCA_025331215.1 Actenoides lindsayi
TTACACCTTTTCGTGCCAGTTTTTGGCATTTTACACCCCAGGAACGGTGTATTCTGCCCACCCCCCCCCCCCCCTGTTTTTTTTTTCTTCTTCTTTTTTTTTTCTTTTTTGAGTTCTTCCCCAAACCCTCAAATTCCCCAAACTGTGGTTTTCAGAGGCAATACTATGCTTGAAATCCAGGGTCAGTTGTGCAGATCTATCAGTGCTTTCTGGCAAATATTCATGCCCAGGGCTTTATTGGTATAAATTTGGTGTGTATGTGAGCCTGTAGTTAGTTGTTTGGGGTTTTTTTTCCATCGCGGCAGATGTTCCAGATGTCATGCTCTACTGCTGAGAGTTTTCAGACAAGCAGTTTAAATGAAGACATCTCTTGGCTGGCAGGGATAGCAAAAGCTACTCTAATGGGTGCTTTTGTGCCTCCTGTGACTTCATTTTAATTGACACATTAGGATCTGCAAATGGAGAGTGTTTTTTGCTTTTGTGTGAATGCCTTGACCCTAGAAGCCTGACAAGTTAGAGGAGGGCAGTTTCCTTGGTTTCCCACTGAGGCAAGTATATATATGGTATATATATTCTTGAAAAGTAGGCCAGGATGTAATGCTTGCTGCTGCTTCTCCCATTAGATTTCCTTATCCATCTACAGCTGTGGCTGTGTGAAGGAAAGAGATTGTGAAAAGCAGCGTACGTGGTTGGTGTTACCATTGTGTTTGATTGTTCACGAACCTCGTTTTGTTCTCCAAACATCCTTTCAGATGGGATTTGTCTCACTTTTAGTTGGGTGTTTAGGTTAAGCTAATTGTCTATGCTCCCCATAGAGTTATCGGAGAAAGAGAGGGAGAGACGGTCCCTGAAGGCAACTCATCTCATCCGGGATAGCCATCTGAAAGAGGTGCTGTGATTCATCCTCTGGAGATAAATGTCTCTTTGCAGAGGATGTAGTCACACTAGATGCCTGACTTCTAGTTAGCAAAGTCCTGTTGTCTGGGGAGTTGCTGCTTCCTTCTGATCCTTGCTATGATTCTGTATCAAAGTGTCTGCAATCAGTTTCTTGAAGTGTCTCCGTAATTCCCAGTTCATAGAAGAGGGGTGTTGAATAATGAGCATAGTCCCAATATATAATTTCCTTCTTGAATCCAAAGCACATTTGTCCTATTCTTTTCCTGCTCTTGGGCAGCTTTATTCCTGACTCCCCTTCTCTGTTTCTTTTCACTATCCAGTTGCTAACACAACCAGTATGGTGCTGATGTGTGATATTAGTATAAGCCCAGTCTGTTATGCACACAGAACTGCTAAGACTAAATATTATAAGGGGACTGTAAAATCTTATAGCCCATTAAGTCAAATAAAATGAAATTCCAAAAAGTACCAAATTGGTCTCAAATCTTCTAATAACTTGAGTCTCAGCCCTACAACATGACTGACTGTATCTGTGCCATCATCCAGCTCTGTAAGGGACTTATCTTATAGAGGCCTAGCAAAACTGACAGCACGTGCCCTGGACTGACTGCAGGTGTAGTGTCCCTTCAGCTTGCTGATTAAATGAAGGTCCTTGTCAGGGTCCGTTTTGCTTTTGCTCTTTGATCAGAAATCCTCAGATGAAATGTTTGGCTGGCTTGAACTCACCTGTGGTGATGGAGAAGGTTTTGACCTGCTTGTGAGTAGGGTGTCTTCATGAAAACACCAGCCTGTGTTTTTTCTTATCTTATACAGGTTTGGGGCTGGTGATTCGTGTGTGGCTGGCCAGCAAGGAAGGTTATGAGTTTCTGTGTGAGCTGACACTAGTGTTTGTACTAGTTTGCCACCCAGTGACATTCTCACATGTGTAGCAGGAAGGGAAAAGTGGTGCATTAGAAAACCACGAGGAGAGCTCTCTGCAGGGAGATGCTCACATTGTTATCCTGACCTGTGTAAGGTAGCAGACTGATTGCTGCAGTCGGCTCAAGCTCTGAATAAGCTGTATGTCAAACTGCAGATACTTTCTTACACGTAAAACTATTCCTCAACGTCTTTCTTGTGGCCTGGTCCCTGCCTGGACTTCATCTTCTGGGAGAGAGAAGTAAGATGGCTTGAACTTTCTAGGAATCTCAAAGTAACCATTACCGTTTTCTGAAAGAACTCTGTATTCAAACTGGTGCTGATACAGAAATTTGGAGTGACAAGGGTTGAGCAATTAATTTCTTTCATCCGAGGCGGGGTCCTGCCAGCCCATCGCCTACCAGCAGCTAACACTTCTGGGTGCACAAAGCTGTAATTTGGCGTGGAGGGAGCCAGGCAGAGAACGGACAGATGGATGGGCTGCACAGTAGGTCAGACAGAGAGACTCAGCTCAAGTGGTTTGTGTGGCATCTGGAAGGGGGACGGTGAGAAGTGGGAGGGCAGCAGCAGGAGAAGGTTATCAGGGTGTATTTCCTTGAATGCATCAGGATCTGTTCTGTGTATGGCCTCTCTGCTGGCAAAAAGTTCTGTGGTGATTTCAGGGGCATGAGTGTTTCATTCTGACTTTTCTTTTTCTCCTTGCAGCGCTGGTGATGGTCCTGAATAGCACGAGTGTCAGCTGGAGTGCCCGCATTCAGATTTTCCTTACCTTTTGCAAGCTTGTAGCAATTCTGATAATTATAGTCCCTGGAGTTATTCAGCTAATTAAAGGTATGAAATGAAAAGTAAATGCTTTTAAAGTGCTTTTATCTTTACCCTCCCCAGTCTTTCTCCACCTGCTTCCACCAAATAATGCTTATAGCAGCAAAATCTCTTAATTAGTCTGTGCTTACTTAACTGAAGCCCTGTACTGTCATGTAATTGATTAGAAGTGGAACTACACTGGGATGAACTGGTATTTCCTTCAGCATGCCAATGAGTCTGTTCGGATCAGACTTGGTTTTCAAATGAGCAACTGGGTTGCTCTTCTCTGTAATTTGCCTTTGGTGTGAACTTTGTGAAAGGTGCAGGATGGGTTTTAATGACAGAAGGGCATATCCGTCCCCAAAGCACGTGCCTCATCCAGGCAGAATATGTCCCCTTGAACTGGGCTAATACCCAGTCCTGTTCAGCACTGGGTATGTGGTGGCGGAGAAGGCTCAGAGTTGGGGAATATATGAAAGAAACAGTATTATTGATGCTGTTCTGCCACTTTGGTGATGTAAATTGTGAAGGCAAAAGTGATGCATTGGCAAGAGAAACTGTAATTAGCTAGTGCTTTCATGGGCTTCCTGCCTGCAAGTCCATGCTGCATGCATGCTTTCCTTCTTCCAAGTGCCAAACTGAAGCACACAGCGAAAGGCAATAGTCTGGGGCTAACCCAAGCGTAGGGAAGGAAAGGAGTAGTATTTGGAGGGCCAGAATTACTCTACAGACTTTATCAACATCACTGCATAAGCAAGGATTGTGAAAACACACCTTTGTTCTCCCCAGCAGCACCCAGCACGGACGCGGCCGCACAGGCTCTCTGGAAGTGGTTTGGGTAGAGAAAGCCTTGCTGGCAGAGAAACTCTTTTCTCTGACATGTGCTTATCTACTTGATGAGGCTTTTCCATTGCAGGCCTATCAGCAGCAGGCATGAGGTGGTGACAAGCCCCAGCTCACCCTACTTACAATAACTACACAAAGCACTGGGAGCCACTGACAGCGCAGAGGGTCAGAACGGGGAGCGCTTTTTAATGAATTGGTGGCAGATTTTATCTAACGAAAATTATCCCAGTTGTTGGCTCTGTCCCTGGGGAGGCTCTTTTATGATGCTTCACAAAGCATCCCATCTGAGTCAACAGCGCAGCGTTAGGCTCGGCGGTGAGCTCAGCCTCTCAGGGACAGGCGGCTCTCTGTGGTGAGCAGTAGGCTCCAAAATAAAAAGTTTTCCTGTGTATCCCTCTGCTGAATCACTATTTCTGTTTTCATGTTTTTCACTTCCTTTCTGGCAGTTGCAAAGCCTCTTCCCTCACCTCCTTTCATGTGCAAAATTTCTCTCTGTTTCCATCTGCCCCATTTTTCCTAGGTCTTCGGAGCGGGCCCGACCCGGGTTTGGATGGGGTTTGCTGCCCTTGAGTAGCTCAAATGTTGTCCCTGGTTCCCTCTTGGGACCTTTCTCTGGCCACAGCTCGTCCCTTACCCACAAAAGCCTCTGCTTCAGTAGGAATTTTGACTGACAGCTCAGAAAACACTGAGTAAAGGGTAGAGGATTTGACCCATGGCTAATTTAAGTCTGAATGAATTCTGCTTGTTACTGCTCCTTCCCTGTGGAGGATCCTTGCTTCTCAGGGAATCTGGGGTATTGTAGGGAGGTCTTGCAAACCACAGAGTACCTTGTAAATGAATAAGAGCAGAATACAACTCTTACATGTTTGCATTTATAGGTATGAAATTCTTTTTTATCGTAATATTGATACAGTGCTGACTATAATGTGGTAGGGAGTGACTAAATTTTTCAGTGGTAGAAATGTTTAGGATACTGGGCTTGTTTACCTTAAAAATGTTGCTTATGCATGCAACACAAATGCTAGCACTGTTCCTTCAGGTTAAGATCTTAAACAAGTGAACTTTTCCACAGGAAAAACTACGGAGCTCATTCTGCTTTTTCATGTTGATGTTAAGTCATTGCTGGAGATGACAGTGCAGTGTCATCAAGCTCAGAATACTATGAAAACAAGAAAACCTAACAGGTCGAATTCCTCTATTGCGTGACTAGGGACACACAAAACCTTTTACCATTACTGGCAGATTACGGCTGCAGAGGTTGGGTCAGAAACGAGGGTCAAGGGCAGAACTTCAAGTCAGTGAGCTGTTGGGTGATTAAATGTCCTGTGGTGCGATATATTTATTTGTTTTAAAGTAGTAGGTGACCAAAGAGCTTATTTTCCAACATTGTTATTGTTGACGTTGCAGGAGAAACAAGGCACTTCAAAAACGCATTTGCGGGGAATGACGCCAGTGTTATGGGATTGCCACTTGCATTCTATTCAGGAATGTATGCCTATTCAGGCTGGTAAGTTGTTGAAACCTAGAGGTATTTGTCCTGCAAACAAATACTAACGTGCTCTAACAAAGACATCTATTTATATGAAGAAAGGAGTAGTACTTTTTATATATCTTTTGCCAAACTACAACATGTAGTAAGGGCAGATCTCACCACTATACTGTGTGCTCAGTAGTCACTCTTCAAGCAGAGTTTTTCTTTTCCTTTTTACAAAGGAAAGATTTTTCTTCTCTAGTGTACAGTAGGTAAACATGCAGTGAACACTAAAAAGAATCAGACTTTTATTTCCATTCTTAAGACTAGAAATAAAGACAAAAAGACAGGAATGTTGTTAAATTTTCCTTAGATATTTTGATAAAAATTTAAATTTTTGTTGAACAAGTTCGTCATTACATAAAAAGCAAATCAATGAACTGTTACAAAGCTGTGTAGACCACAACCTTTGCTTTGTAAGAGCAGTATTTGGAGAGGAAGAAGGGAACCACAATAACATCAGTATAGATCACAAAACAAGTTAAAAAACTAGATCCTTACTCCTCTTGCTCGGAGAGAATTTGACTTCACAAGAAGTGCAACTGGCTCCCGTAGAAGTCAAGTGCTATTGACTGAGAGCAAAGCCACGAGAATCTGCCTTCAAGTATCCTGCTCAGAGCTTGCTTTCAAGTTCTTTCCCTCTCCCCCACCAAAGTACACAGTAGCTGGTTTGAAAGGTGCCAGTGCTCTTCGAATCTGCCTTATGCTTTATTGATGCTTCGCAAGGGCTCCACGCTGCACAGTGCCAGCCTGCTTTGGCAGCAGCAGGGTGCGTGTGTGTGCAGGGGGGAAGACTACAATGCACAGAGTGGGCTTATAGATAGCTTTGTCTGCAGGTCTTCCCTTTCCTTTCTTAGCCTCGCAGTCAGCCAAGTTCTTCACCTCATACAAAAGGCGAAGGCCAAGAGATAAGGGGTTTATATATTTAATTCCGAGGGACAATTCGGCCGAGTGTTCGAGTTCTCTGCCTGACGGTAACTCCCTGGTTTGCAGGAGCATTATAAACATGCACACTGAAGTACTGAACAGAACTTTTATTTGGGGGAGGGGAACCCAAGAGAGTCCAAAGCCTTTATCTGTGATGGATATGTAAGAAAAGAGCCTGGCATTTTGAAGCCTCAAAGAACTTGAACTTATTATGCGGACAATCTCTGCCTTCCTCCCCCTCTCATATAACTGCCTCTGTCTCTCATGTCCATACATGTGATGGTTTCTCATTTTTGAAATACTCACCTAACTGTATGTTTTTATAAGAAGGCAGTTTTAAAAGCTCTTTTATATTATTTGTCACCAAGGCAGAGTTTGTTTACTGTAAAATGCTACATCAAACATGCCGTGATTCTGTTGCTTCTTTCCCATTTCTTTCCATTTTCCACCTAACATTTAAAACCCCTACAATAAAAAGCATCTCTGTTTTTCCTTTACACCTTCTGACTTTTATTTCAAGGTCCTTATTCGCCACTTATAAAAGAAATTAGCAGGAAAAGACCTACTTTGGCTAGTGGTTCTTCCCAGCTGCCTATTTGTCTTTGTCACCAGCTCGAATTGATTGCCTCAGGGCACAGAAGAGCAGACCATTAAGTGGAGTGTCAATACCCTTGCACTATCAGTTTCACGGGGCTAAATCAATCCAATAAGCTGAATGTGAAGGAGTGTTGGGAGTGTAGGTGTTGTGTCCCAGGATGCCAGCAGAATTTTATGCATAGCCTCTGAGACTATTAACTTTTAATGACACAGCTTTGAAGAACAAAACAAAGGTAGTGTCTCTTATATGTGTGGGTTCATTCTGCAAGGAGCAAATGTAGACTATTTGGTATATAAAATGCTAGGTGAAAAAGGACAAGTAAAGAAAAGAATGCAAGGATCAATAGGAGGACTGGTGTAGGGCTGTCAAATTACTTCTGTCTAGAAGGAGGACTAAGACCAGAAAGAAGTAGCTGAATGTCTTTACTCATCAGAAGCCATCTCTCCTTTGAACTACCCCAACCTCTATTTTGTACTCTGTGCACTAGCAAGTTTAGCAACAAGTACCGAGGTCGTTGTGTAAGGTAGCAAATCTAATTTTACGGAACTTCATGCTTGGTCCCAAAACCACACTTTTTCAAACCGTGAGCCAGCGCTAACTCATCCTGCCATACCAGATTTGGTTCAAGACTAGGGATGGAGAAAAGTTCCCAGACTCTGCCAGATCAGGTACCATTTGTTTATTCACTGCAGCACCATTGGGTCAGACACTGTTTGTCTTCCTCTATAAAAGTAGGAAGCCATCCTAAGCACTGTATTGACTGCTCTGTTTAATTACCCAGGATGTGCCTCTGTGCCCGTAACTGAGCCAGGCACATCTGTGTGACCCAGCGACGCACAGGCCTAGTGCTAATAAATGCAGAACAGAGGGTTCAGTGACCTTGAGGCTCACGGCTGCTTTGTATGCAAGGCTATGCCCAGTGAGGAGTTCCTATCAATTCCCACATGCGGCTGTCTCTTGCACGCTGTTGGAATGGCAACCTGTGCTGGAGGTCAGGGAAAAAGCACACAGGATTAGCAGCCTGGGTTTGTGGCTATATATGACACGCTAGTGTCAAAATCCTGGCTTTTAGGAGCAAGGCTTCATTAATTTTTATAGTTAAGAAGTCCCTGCTGAGTACACTGATGAGAATTTTTACCAATATCATAGACTCGTAGAATGTTAGGGGTTGGAAGGGACCTCTGGAGATCCTTGAGTCCAACCCCCCTGCCAGAGCAGGATCACACAGGAACAGATCCAGGCGGGTCTTGAAAGTCTCTAGAGGAGGAGACTCCACAACCTCTCTGGGCAGCCTGTTCCAGGCTCTGTCACTTTCACAGTAAAGAAAGGGTTTTCTCCCGTTGAGGTGGAACTTGCTGTGTTTCACCTTGCTACCACTACATTTTGTCCTGTTACAGGGCACAACTGAAAAGAGACTGGCAATATAACCTGCAGTTGTAAAAAAACAACAGCCACAAGTGGAATATAAGGCTTGAAGGTGTGTATGCATCTGTGGATAGAATTAGGGTAAACCATAACTTGCCTAGCATGCCAAGGAAAAAAAAATTCATCTAATTCCACACCAACATTACATAGCTTTTGTATTTTTTTTTCTACTTTTCTATCTTTTCTGAAAATTCACTTCCTGAGCGTGGGGATGAGGGAAGGTTACATCTCACACTCTTCTTAATCCAAACGTGGGTCTACAAAGTCTACCATAATGAACAGGTTAATTGCTGAACTAAAAGCATCTTCTCAATTCTTTGGGAAAGAAATACAGACTTGAAATCTACCAAACCCTTACAGTACATTTATTAACTCTTTTCTAGGTTTTACCTCAATTTTGTTACTGAAGAAGTGGAAAACCCGGAAAAGTATGTACCTAGTGTTTTTCTTGACTTTTAAGAGATAACCATAAACTTTAAAATGCTATAGAAGTAGTGATCTTCAGAAACTCTGCATGCTGGTCAAGTTGCTTGCTTTCCAGCAGATCTGGTATCTATTTGAATTGCAACTGCTTGAAGATTTGCTATTTTTGGCCCGTCGTGACCTTCTTATGTATTCTGCTTTTATGTGCACAGAAAGCAGAAAACTAAGTAGATCTCCAGGGCTCTGGTTCTCCCCCTCAGGATACAAGTAACTATCAGTGGCTCCTTGCAGTGGAAGTTACTGGTATCCTGTCAGGGAAATCTTGCCCAAGAAACTTATCTGCTGCAATATTTGGCAGTTTTGCTGTGTTTAAATATTAATCAAATACTTAGTTCTACTTGTTTTAGATGTCTCTGACTTGCAGGATCTTGAATACACATAGCACAGCATCCGATCCAATTAAGCCGACCAGGGGATATTGGTCGGAGTCTGCCTCAAACCCGAGACGAATATTCTCTCAGTGCCTGTCTGTAAAACCTGGACTGAAAAGCTGTCCTGTTAGGGTGGGTTTGATTTGGCAGATCTATTTTGGTAGGTGCGTTTTGATCCGTGCTACTGGTAATAAAACAGTATTAACCTTTTCTAAAAATTAAAGAAAATGTGCTTTGTCAACCCAAATGGTGCTCTTTGAGGAAATGAACATTGCCCTTGATGAAAAATTGATGGGTAGATAGCATTTTCTTAGGCTTTTAAAGTAAGATGCCTAGCTGGATGCCAAGTAACTTACTGTTTAAAAAGACCCCCCAGCACAGTATGCTTAGAGAATATGAAGCTCCATATCTGAAATATGTAGAGAAAAGAAAAAAACCCAACCCAAACAGCCATCAATGGGGAGTGTGCAGAAGGTTTTTATTTGGTTTCTTCAAACTCTAAACCAAGACTGGTGCTGTTTGGTATTTCCTTCAGAGACCTGAAAATAATTATCAAGACATTGATGATAAAACAGTAGAATGGTGGAAAGATTGGCATATTTTCATTGTTTTGTTGCCTTTGAGGGGTCTTGGGTGTTAATGGGCTCTTTAATGTTATCAAGATATATACCGAGGAATTTAAGACTGGAAGCTGAAACCAGGCAAATGCAGGTAGAAAATACAGCATTAATATTTTAACAAGATGGATAACTAATTATTGGCACAGATACATATGTACAATGGGGTTTTTCATCGGTAGTCTTCAGTTCAGAAGGAACACCTTTTTAGAAGCTGTACTTTCATAAAACACAAGTCATTTGGCTCGATCAAGAGCATCTGGCTAACACTTCCCAGGCGTGGGACGCACAGAAACTCAGGCTAGATGATCTAGTAGAAAATCTGGGTTTAACGTCAAGTGAGGCAGACATTTAAAAAAAAAACTGACAAAAAAAGACTTTTTTGTTCTTTTGAAAAACCGTTGTATGGCAGACTGACCTGAAAAGAAATGTGAAACTAAATAAAGGAGAGAAGTGATTCCGGTCCAAGACTTCTACCGCTCCAGGAAATTCTGGGTAGATGGGTTAGGAGCCAGATTCTTGGTGATGGGATCAAAAGCGTTTGCTAGCAGCAAAATAATTTGTAAATTATCATGCGGTTACTATTAACACCATGTGATGTTTTTAAACACGCACATGCCTACCACCCTTTGGGACTTTTCATACACTTACATGCTTGCCGTCCCCTTAACTGCATGGTGTTTAACTGGAATTACTGGTAAGTTTCATTACAGCTACTTTGGTTTATGTTGGCTTTTTTTTTTTCTCGTGGTATGAGTCAGAGGAGTGCATATTTTTGAATACGTTGCCATGTGCTGAGTAGGACAGAAAGGCATAGTTCCTTTTTTTCTGGTTGTTTTTTTTTTTTACCTTTTTTTTTAACTAAGTACCTGTTGCAGCATGTTGTACAACAGCTAAGAAAAGTGATGTGGATTAGATTTCAGGGTTTTTTTCATTGCAGCTGCAATGTGAGGAAACCACTCTCTTTCCTTCCCCTATCTAAGGAGAGCTTCTTTGTTCTTCAAGCTACCCTTAGCTGCTGAAGTGAACTGTGCCGCTCGTGGGGATGCAGGACCAAGGGACAAGCCACATAACCTGGTTGGGTCAGCCTATTTGGCTCTGGAAAAATTAGCTCAACGTTACATGTGCAAGTTTGTCGCTTTTTCAAGCTTCCCTCATCTCTCTTCTTCTTGGGGTTGTGCTTGCAGAGCACAAGAAGGGAATTTCCCAGTGTTTGCATCAGGGGGCCTGGGATCTCGTGAAGGGACAAATGTACTGGAGAAAACAGCAGGATTTTAAACACTGCTAAAGAAGTGGCAGGTGATGTCAGGACGAGTGGATTGCTGTGGAGACCTCTGCACCATCTGTGAATGGGGAGTCTGGACTCAACCTGAAACAAGCAACTAAACAAAACAGTTGGAATATTCTTTTAGATCTAGTTGCCACTTGTGGATGGCTCTGTTGGAAAGATGTCCTGCTGAACAGGGGCTTGCTCCACCACTCTTCCCAAAGATACAGGGCAAGGGACTAATCCCTTTGGCTCTCACCAAACTCAGTGCAGGCATCAGGCTAGCCACTAATTGTGCTGCAGTTGCAGGCATTTATTAGAACTTAACTGCTTTTAAAATCTAATTATATTGGGTTTTTAGCTTAAAGTGATGTCTTTCCTTTCATTCTTGTCGTGTGCCTTATATTAAAGGTAGCGTATAACGCTGCAGAGGTATTGTGTGGTGGTTTTTAAAGGGGGAGTGTAGGCTTGAGCCCCACAGAGTCTGCAGCAGCTCCAGGTGTGCAACTCGTAATGTTTGTCCGTGGTTGGGGATGTGAATTCCTTACAGAGACAGAGGTGAGCAGGGTGGTGCCTTCTGCACTGCGCATGCCAAGGTAAATGTTTGCCTGGGAATCACTCCCAGTTGCACGTTTCCAGGTGTGTGGTGGCTTTTGAGGTAACTGAGCCACTCTGTTCTTGTGGTATTACAGAGGATGAGAGAGAGAGGTGGGTCAGAGCCCTAGAAATATATCCTGAACTGCACAGGGAGGTGGAAATATCAACGTGGAAGTTTTCCAGATAGGGTTTGCTTTGTTTGCTGGGGTGCACGCAGCACCGGGAAAGTTCCCTGGAGTCCAGCAAGTGCCACTGGAAATGCGGGAGAGAGGCAGGGGAAGGGGGGGATGGATGCTCGTGACCTTGCCCAGCTGAAAGCCGCCTTTGTGCTCCAGCCGAGTGGTTGTTTGCAGAGGCAGAAAGGGCTCCCAAAGGCTGTGGGAGCCTGTGGAGGTGCTGCAGTCTGTCCAGGCGTAATAAATTGCAGATTTAGGTCTATAAATAGGATAAATACCACGGGCCCGAGGCACTGAGATACCTAGGTGGTACGAAATCCTAGATAGAGCGAGCTGACGCAGAGACAGTGGAAATGAGCCAAGTGGAGAGGAAGAACCCTTTAAATTATAGCAGGGAAAATGGAAAAAAAAAAGAAAAAAAAATAATCTGAAAGTGAATGACATTACCTTTTGAACAGAGTTTCGGAAGTAGCGCTGAATTCTCTCTTTGGAAATGTCCCAGACCCTTCTTTTGTATAAGAAAGAGGACGTTGTTATAACCCTAATTATCATAAGATGTAGAAGTAGCTGTTTCTGACTCCTGCTAACCCCGCTATTGATTCTCATTTTTAAGCCCGGGCTCATTTCTTTATTCCCCTTTGTTCAAGTGCTTCCCTCACACAGCATTAGTGGGACCTGAAGCAAGATGAAGTTTGTTTTACAAGGAGCTATGGTTGTGGTGTTCAGCTGTTTTAATGTACAATTCTTATTTTTTTTAAAGAGCCTGAAATAATTTTGTTATGAAGAATATATAGGACAACACTGAAGTGTAATAATGTTACATAATGTTAAATAGTAATGTTATGCTTTGCCTACGTGTGCTGGGTTAATAGCAGTTGCATTTTGAAGTGAAATATCTGAATAGTCCTTGAAGCAGAGCTTTGCCAAAATAACCTCATCCGGCCACGTCACGTGCAGCTTTGATCTTTTTGATTTTCTTACATTACAGGGATCAGCCCTACTCAAACTGAGGTTGTATTGTATTGTCTAAGTAATGAGTGAGTGAAGGAACAGCCAGGTCTCTCAGAGAGAATTTGTCACCTGAAAATTGACAGGAGCCGTGTTGCCTGGAGCAGTAAATTTGGAGGACTGGAAATCTAGCATCTTGAACTTTCAAACTCATTTCTTATATGTAGTCCTTGAGCTCATCTGTATTCTTGAGCATCCACTCTGTACTCTCAAGAAACAGACCAAGTTTTTTCAATCAAGACCCTACAAGCAGCTCATGCCAGAAAGGCACTTCCCTCCTCCCTTCCCTGGCAGAGCAGAGTCCAGGATCAGTGCTCTAGTTTGTCAGGTATTTTGACGGACTCCAGATGAGAAAATAACACAGGAGTATTTTTACATTACAGCAATGCCTTCTGAGCCTCATCAAAGTCAGAGCCAGATTGTGTCAGATGCTGGCCAAAGAGAAGCCTGCTTTTAAAAAATTATCTTCTGTGTCCTCAGTATGAGCAGATGATGAGCCCAAATGTTTCACATTATAAAGATTAGGCTCTTGTTGGAAAAGAAACAAAATATTGTTTCACTTTCAGGGAAGGGAAGTTAAGGCTTGAATTCCTTAATGAGTTCAAGGAACTCTGTGGTCAAGTGGACAACTAGAGGTACTGATTCACAGTCCTCCTTTAACTCAAAATCATATTTTTTCTTTGGCAATGTAAGTTTTTCTTAGTGTTGAACTTAGGAAACATTTTTCCTTTAGCGGTCTTCGATTTCATTTGTATGAAATGATAGATATTTAAAGGATGCAGATTCTGACAATATTTTACAGGAAAAAAGTTAGATTGCTTTGCAGTTCAGTGTAGTATAGTTCAGTATATATTCCTTTCCTCTATATAATCCTTTCCCCTTTTTTCTTTTTCTCCCTCCTCCCCCCCATTTCCCACCCCCCTCCCTTATTGGGCTATTTCATTTGCAAATATTCTGCTTCTGTTTGTAAAATAAGTTTGGTCCAGCCCAGGCAATCTATCATTATTTAAAAAGTTACACAGTACAAAGAACATATTATTGAGATGTATAGTGTTTATAAGCCTGGTCTCAGATTGATAAATCATGTCTTGTGCTGTTGAAAAGCCAAGAAATGAATTGCTTTGCTGTGACCTTGGGGTCTGAGATTAGTCAGTTTGTCTATTAGATTTTTCCAGTGTTCTTCTCACTTCATTTATTCCTTCTTTTCTAAGGAACCAAGAGGCAATAGATGCATAGCAAGTCACCAAGGCTTGATGTCATCAGACATTTTTGTAAAAGCAGGATATCAAAATGTTTGATGTAACCTGGTTTTATATTGGGTTTAAATAATAAGTGTGTCATGTCTAATTAATCTAATATGTACCACTCATTTGTATTAATTAAAGTTTCAAGTCATTTCTTGCATCTACAAGGACTGAGTGAGAGAAATGTGGTACAGGAGGGTTTTTTTCAGGGTGTCTAAGCACGCTAGAGATGCAGATGGGTGGGAGGGGAATGGTGCCTAAGACACTAAAACTCTTCCAGCTCCCTAGTTGTTTATAGGACTGATTTTTAGCACTTTGGGTTAGGATGCTGCATCCCCCTTCCAAACTCAGTCCACAGCCTGCATTGCACTGTTGCTCGCTACCAAACTAGAGCCTTGGTATCCCTGGTAGTCACAACAAGGGAAAATATTTTTAGTGCTGGGAGGATGCAAGCTTTGGCCATTTCTATCTCTCTGCTTCTTTGTTAATTTCTGTTATTATTTAATTTAATGAAAACTTCTACTCTGAAGAGGAATATTAATATCACTCTTGATTGCATTGGGCACTAGAAAAGGAATAAAGTCATGAGTTTATCTTCCTGCATCTGTGCTGTCTGTCATGTAGGAGCTCCTGGCTTCATTTTTGGAGTATTTACATCCTTCCAAGGTTGGGAGTAAGCCATGGGCTGTGAGGAACCAAAAAAACTCATTTGGATTTAAAAGCTTATATGCCTACTCATTGAACTGAAAGCCTTAGCAGATTTATTATACCTGGCTGTGGCTTCTGTAGATCCCAGTCCTGTAAGGTATAATATGGTATCAGTGCAACAAGGAACGGGCGTGTAGGTCCTTACTGCAGAAGTTAGCACCTGGGGCTGTTCCCCATGGGAATGCAATCTTATTTTTAAATAAACTTTGGACAAGCCTTTCTCACAAAGTAGCTGGCCATAAATATAGTTCCTTCCTGTAAAATCTGACACTGGATGCAGGTATCCTGCCTAGTTACATGCAAGAAGAGCATTGGTACCTGGAGTTTGAAATCTTTCTTGAGTTACTCTGTTCCCCTTACTCATAAAAGATGCTTTTGACTTCATTTTTTTCATGTCAGGCTGCAGATCCAAATACTCAGTGCAGAAGTTATAGGATTACTTTGTGATACTTTATGTGAAGATAATCAAACGAGACAAATGCTAATCTTTCAAATATTTTTTCAAAGCCCATTTGCTCATGTGAATTCTTCAGATTACCTTAAAGGGAAAGCCAGGTCAGTTAAGTGAGCATTTGAATTTTTTTCTTCGAGATTTTATTTGTGTCTTGGGCTATTTTTCTATTTGAATACTTATTCTCCATCATAAAATGAAGATGTTCTAATTACCCTATGCTATTCTTATTTGTATTTCCATGGCAATTTTATTATTTCTAAATTTTACTGTATCTAACAGGATGACAAGCTACCTAAATTCCCTCAGTTTTCTGCTAAGCATATTAGAAGATGAGGTGTCCAGACACTGGTGAATTCAACATCACTTTCCACAGTTTAATTGCACCCTGTGTGAGGGATAAAATGATAGATTCACAATCACATCTTCAGAACTATAAAATCTTTTAATGGGGAGCTGACTCTGCCAAATCAAGAAAACAAATAAATTTAGTAGATCAAACATACTTAAACAAAACCACGTGTGGGTTTTGTTAGTTGTAAAGTGTATGAAAAATCATTTAATTAAGATGTAATTCAGTAGTATTTGTGTGTGTTTGAGAGGGAGGAATAGAGAATTACTAGCTCATAAGAGAAGTGGCTCACCAGCATGAAACTGTTATTGATAAAATGAACTTTCCTTTACTTTCAGTCTCTCATTAACCTTATTAACTATTTACTGGTTACATGCCTCACATTGTCAACTAATTAATTATAGTTTTTTATAAATGGCTCATAATTAGTTTCTAAAACTAAGTATTTCAGTCTTGGGTGCATGTTTTCGGTGGGTTCAGTTTTCTGAAATCTCAGTATAGGAGCGAATTTTTTTGCACTTCACCAAAACAATATTTTTTACTTAAAAGATGCTGCTGCTTCTCTTGCTGGATGCTGTCATGAGGGGGATCCAAATGTTCTGAGTTACTTTGATCCTATTTTCAACCTTTTTTTCCACTATAACTCCTAGTTTGGGAGAATTTAATTGTTCTGTAGTTTGGTACCCAGGTCACTTGAGGACTCTGGGTACAACATCAGGCTGAGAACTGCTTGACAAAATATTATGTGGGAGGCAATACAGGCATTAGCTGTGGCATGATATGCTTCATAAATACATATTGCTGGTGGGAAGGAGTAATTATTACTTAATTTTGCACCTGATAGCTAATTTTTAGTGGTATTTTGAGGCGGTGTAGATTTAAAACCAGTTGTTACCAAGCTGGGGGGAGGGGGAAGGTATTAAAAATGCTCCTTGGCCATCCTTGATTTCAGCTTGGACATGGTAGTGTGGCAGTAAGATTTCCCTGCAATGCCTCCTAATTCCTAACAGGGCTGCTGGTAAATCAATAAGGAATAATAAGCTTTTGTAAGAAGCCACCAGACTTCCTTCAAGCTGTATTCCTTTTGCTGCTGTGCCATCCCGTGCATCGGCGAGTGGAGCATTTAAAGTAGAAGGATCTTGAAGGAAAAGTCCATGTTGGAGCCCCAGATGCTGTGGCAGGTTCAGCTTCTCCTCTCTCTCTCCTCTCCATCCCACCCCCTGTGAGATGCGCTGTAAATGCCCAGACCTTGGCAATCTCTTATTGCTGCCAAGGATGGATGCGATTAAGCGAGCTGCACGTGAGGTGTGCAAATGTTTTAAGGGCTGCAACTTGCTTGTGGCTCGTACTTGGGGCCTGTCTCTGATAGGATTTCGTGAGAATCACTGCATCTAAAAAACCAACAAGGGAAACTGTGATTTTAATCGTGTTAGCAGCTTGAGTTCAAACAGGGAAATGGCCAGGATGGAATTGAAATCGGTCACCCAGATGAGAATCCAAACACCTGGGTCCTTTTGTTTTGTTTTTTTGTTTGGGGGTTTCTTGGTTGGTTTTGTTTGCTTGTTTTCTTTAACTTCAACTGCACTGAACTGGATTATTGGATATGATAACGTGGATGATCCTGCCCTTTTGTAGCACAGACTTTTCCTCAATTTTCAAGAGTTCCAGCACACTAGCTACCACGTGTAATATCTCATATTTAACTAAGGATACAGATTCAGTCCTTTAGTTCTTTTTCTCCCCTGTTCTAGGCCACTGAACACAAATTCTTCCTACACCACCTGGGTGTCCCTTGCCCCACGGGTGCAGCGGGTCCCCCTCAACAGCAGTGCTGTGTCACAGCAGAGGGGGAACAGCACAGCTGGAAAACACGGTGTGCCACGCATCTTGAGCCTGGAGAGATCCAGGCGTACCCAGAAAGGCACTCCGCGGGCCTGAATCCCCTGCCTTATCTTTGACACGTGCACTTTCCGTCCGAGCGGTGCTTTGAATTCACCAGAGCACTATCTGCAGAGAGCAGAGGGGCTGGGAAGATGCCTCGCTGCATGAATTCACCTGTTTTCGGGAGCAGGGATCACAGAGAGCAAGGCTTCAGCAGCAGGGAGAACAAAAAAGCTGCAGGTTTCACTGGGCACTATTCCTCTCCCTTAGCAGAGGTAAGGGAGGTAGCAGCTGTGTGGATGTACTGCTTTCCAGAGGGTTGGGGTTTTTTTTTAATGCTTTTAAGTTGGGTTTTCCTGTTTTCTTTACACTTTTAGTTAAGGACTGACCTAATGGCTACATCACAATCTATAATATTCAGGAACGTGTACATCACACGAGTTCGACATATGTTATTGTTACTCTTTCCTTTTCCCTTGTTCAGTTTCTTTTTCTTTGCTTGCTTGTTTGTTTGTTTGTTTCCCCCACATCATGTTTTTTAGTCCAGTAGTGCAATTCCAGCTCACAAGAGAGAGATGATCTAGTATCTTTGTCACTGGCAGCTGCTTTCTAAACACTAATTTAGCATTTGAATTGGTTCAGCTGACTTCCAGTTTTTCTCTCTCCTACTTCCACTTTATTATCTTTCTATTTTAATTAAAAAAAAAAAAAAAAAAGCTGATTTTCTGTTTAGAAATTGACTGCAGTGAAGAGCTACCCATGACAGGGCTTAAACTGATATGCCAGTCAATATGTGTAAATTAGAAAAGAGGCTGATGTATTCCATAGCATCTGTAAAGGTTTCAAAGATATACCTTGATCATTAATTAAGACAATAAGGATGTCTCATAAAATTACAGTTGAGGAGACTAATAATTCACTATCAAATGAAGAAAGGCAAGGTCACTCATATAATTACCTGTTCTAGCACTTCTATTCCTTGTATAAAATGCTCCTGCTCACACAAAAGTTGAGCTGATGACTGTGGAAACGTTCAGGATTAGGAAATGCAGATTTCATACCTAAGCTTTGAGGGTATACTAAAGAAAAAAAAGTGTAGTTGTCACTTTCTATCTATTTGTTCTGTTTGATTTTTGTAATGTGATTTATTATTTCATACAGTCAAAGTTAACTTACAGCACACGCTTGGCACAGGTGTTTGAGGAAGAGTGAGGGGAAAGATAGAACAACAAAAATGAGTGCTATTGATGCAGGGTTAGTTTAGTAGGTCATTGCTGTACTGGGTTTTAACTGTGGCTATGTGTATTGAAATTAATAGTGCTATCACTGTTCTTTTTCTCCTCATTGTCTGAAACAGGCTCTGATTCCAATTCCTTTTATGTCTCAAGAACATAATAAAGATACTGCAAAGATGTCAGTGCAGAAATGGGGTAGGTAGTCAGCTACCTGAAATATCAGAGATATTCAGCAAACATAGCTAGAGGATGGAAGGAAAAACATAAACTGCAAAAGCCATAATACCAAGCTGAATATGGAGGGACACAGGGTCCTGTGTGTGCTGTTAGGAAGGAGGAGGGTGAGGCAGGGTGGGTGACCAGATTGTGGGCATGGTGGTCTCCCCACTAAGGCAGCATCTTACATTGAGGTGGTACTTCAGAAGCCAGTGCTTTGATATGTTGGGTTCTGTTTACTTAGACTCTGTGGTTTAAGATAAAAGGCCTGACTTGAAATGAAAATGACTGAACAAAATCTCTCAGAATTCTGGAAACAATCGAAACCTTTTGAAGATTACCTCTTGTTCTGAAAATGCAGCACTCGGGCAGGCTCCTGCTGAAGGAGAGGTGTCTGCTGGAGAAGAGAGTTTCTTGTGGGCTGGCTGGTGGGATGAGTGGACAGGCAGGTGCAGGGGCTGCTGTGATGCACAGCCATATTTTTCCCCATCCAAGAGTAATGGAGAAAGCGGGTCTGGGCTAATCTTTTCTGCAGAGGATGAGGATAATTGAGCATTTTGATTTTTACAAGGGACAGCCTTTGTCAATTTGATGCTGACGATGTCAGGTGATGTGACCGGGTATGGGCAAAGGTATTGCTTGCAGTGTACATGGAAGGGGCAAACATCTGCATCAAAATGGAAACCTTCAACCAGGTTTCTCATCCTCTGCCAAGCCCATGGCACCTCTTTTGAGGAAGCAAAAAAGTTCAAGGAACTCAGTTGGAGGTTCCTGTCCTCCATCCTCCTCGGTGGCAGTGGAGGTGTCTCCCCAGGGTACCACGAGCCCTGCAGGTTTGCAGCAGCTGGCTGGCTGTTTGCAGGGAGTCTTGCAGCATCTCTGGCTTGGAGTTTCAGAGAGCTTTGGTGGCTCTGAGGTGTAAAGGATGCAATACACCTCCATGCTGGTTGCAGCTCGGGGTGGTGGCTGCCTCAGCTCCGTCTGCGGTGGTTGTTCAGCTTGTGTTGTGCAGAGTCACATCGCTACGGAGCAGGTTACTCCTCTCCAGCCCTTGTGACTCCATTTGCTTGCTGATGTGATAACCTGCTGAGTGCAAGGTGTGTTTGCTTTCCTTTTTTTTTTTTTTAATTCTTTCTTGTTTGTTTACGTGAATCATTGTTACTATGAATCAGCCTTGCTAAGGAAGTAAAACAAATGTTTATTCACAGTCTCCCCGGGTAGCTGGCAAAATCCTAATCTGCTTTACCAGCAGGCTAATGTAGTGGAACAACAAAACAACGTAACCTTTGGAGTTTCCTTCATTTCCAATGCCTGAAATAGACGCGAGAGTATTTTAACATCTATTTCTCTTGCACTCAGGGACAAAACAGTACCTGTACAGAAGGGTGACAGGATCCTCTTTAGGGGAACCCTGAGCTGCTCAGCACAATATCCATTGCGGGAATAAACATCTCATGCAAGACTGATGCACTGCTAAAGGTCCAGAGCTGTAAAACACACTGTACTTTACTGGGGAGATTGTGGATCTCTCTGGGCTAAACCAGCTCCTCTCTTGGCTGCAGTGAAGGTTCCAGGCTCTCATTAGATGTTTTCATTCTTTTTTGGTGATTCGTAGCCCGGTGGCATGATAGAATTTATTGGAAAAGAGGTGAGACAGCAGTACATTAATAGGAGATAGAAAAGTGAGTAAACTCACCAGATCACTCATGACCTGATGGGGTAAAAAGAAAAATAAAAATCATCCAAGCAGGGATCAGATAAAGTTGTGTCTGTACACCAATAAGGTCAGCCACGGCACTGAGTCCTTTGTGCCAACCATACTGAGCCAAATCAGCAAACGTTTTGTCTACGTAAGAATTATTGGCTTGGGATGCAGTCCTTCCTTTGGTGGTGCTGTATGGCCTCTTTGTGTGCTAATGCAACACCCAGCAGCTCCCAGAGCTGATAACTGCTATCAGACCGTGCTTTGGACTGACAGCTGGGTGAGGTGACAAGGTGAAGTGTCCACATGAGGTGGCTCGGGGCCCGCAGAGCACAGGCTCCTCTCCACCGTGATCAATCAACTTAAGCCCTGGGAGTGGTTGTGCTCTTTGTGAAAGAAAGCGAGTGTGGTTTCTACGCCATTTGATGCAGTTGTAGGCAAACCCCTCCTGGGTTTTCCCCTTCCCATTTTATCCTGGTTTCAGTTGGGAGAGAGTTAATTTTCTTCCTAGTAGCTGATGCGGTGCTGTGTTTTGGGTTTGTCGTGACAATGATGCTGACAACGCACCAAAGTTTTAGATGTTGCTAAGTAGTGCTTATCTTACACTAAGGATTTTTCAGTTTCCCATGCTCTGCCAGCAGTCAGGTGCACAAGAAGCTGGGAGCATGGCCAGGACAGCCATGACCCTCCGGCCAAAGGGATATTCCATACCATAGAACATCATGCTCAGTAGATAAACTGGAGGCAGTTGGCTGCTCGGGCACTGGTCAGCGTCTGGTGAGCAACTGCATTGTGCATCACTTTTCGTGATTTATTTCCTTATTTACCAACGGCATTAGCTGTGGAGGAGTAAATTCTCAGCAGTCGCCTTAACGTTTCAGTCTGAGATTTAAAGCTGGGTTTCAAACAGCATGGAAATTTCCCTGTAAAACCCGGCAAAATCAGAGGAATTCCTGATGAAATTGCATTGTAAAGCTCATGGGTATGGCCAGTATCAGTTACATCCTGTGTGTAGAAAAAAAGAGAGTCTCTCAGACATTTCTCTTGTTGTTTGTAAAATCAAGCCAACACCCACTACCTCTGGGTGGTTATATGTGGCAGAGACTCCTAGTTTAACTTGCAGTGCTGTGTTCTCACCTGTACTGTGGAGAATCTTTCCCTGGCTGCAGAAGAGGATGAGCCTCTTTGTGTCCCTTTTGTTGTTCCGTTTTGTTTGGTTTTGGTTTTTTTTTTTGTCCTTTAATGCTGAGCCTCAACAATGACAAAGTGCAGAGTGCTCAGCCAGCATTTGGTGCGCGTGGTATTACACCAGAAGTTTGGCAGCACCCTGCTTGTCATTAACAGCAGCCTTTTATCAGAGCAACATCTAACCCATCTATAGGCTGATGCCGGCAGCTAACTGACAGAGAACATGAGAGAGCATTTTTTTTACTGGTATAAAACACAAAATGGGAGAATAAAACGCAGATGAAGGAATTTGACTGCTAAAATTGCAAGGATAGCATGATTCGGGTTGTGCATCATGTTGTGCATCTTTCCTGTGCATGGGATTGGAGTTTTATAACTGCACAGTTATCAATTGTGCCATGTCATTGAGAGTAGTTATACTTCAAAACAGCATGATCAAAATATCTATCGCAATGGTGTTATCATCCGCAAGAAAGGGAGTATATTCCACTTAGTTCAGCTAGCAGGATGTCTTATTCAACTTCGACACAGTCTTTTTGGCTGAGACTCTTAATAGGCTTGGTTTATGTGATTGTTCATCTTTACCAAGCAGTGAAATTGCTGGCTATGATATCTGACAGTTGTATCAAACCAAGACAATCTGACTGTGCATCTTTCGCGTAGATGAGCGTGTCCCTTTCTGTGTGATCGCAGAGTTTCCTTCAGAGGAGGCTGTAGGTTCTTTTTGGCCATCAAGTGCTCAGATTCCTATTCCCCTGCACGCTCCTTTCCCTACGTAGTGACTGTTTTATACGTGTGCTTATGGGCATACTGGTATTCTGGAAGCAGGTTGCTTACAGTGTAGCTTATACTTTGATATTTAGCTGTGAGTGTGTTGGAATTTTAAATACACAGTGACAGTGATATTTTATTTAAGAGAAGAATGTTGTTAACTAACAACCCATAAGGGTTTTCAATCATTTAAATTACAGTACAGCCTATATCCATGAACTGTAAACTAAGAGGATTTATATAAGATTATAATGGCTCCAGAGGAGCTGTGAAGTGAATAATCTGCATTTTACAAGTTGCACTGCTGTGGTCTATTATGTCAATCCTCATTCACTTGTAACACTTGTTGTTGAGCAAGTACTGTTATTTGCATCTTCACCTTGCCACTATGTTTTGTTCATTGCAAAAAAAAAAATGGACTATATAATAACAGTATTTAATTTTTTGAAGTATGATGGAATGAGATGTCCCTTAGAAGAGCAGTTTTGATATCATTTGGCAAGATCTAATAGTAATGGAGAGACCTCCTCTGTAGATCATGAGAAGAGGTAGAGAATAGGAGCACTCTAGTCTGACAAGAAGTTTAACTTCTGTGTGGGGTTATTTTAGAGAAAAGAATTAGATTCATCCTACAGTGAAGGAATGATAGGTGCTTCTGTTTTTCCATGTCTGTTTATTACAGGAGAAAAAAACCAACTGCTAAGCAAAGCCAGATAAAAGTAACAGTTCATCCACAAAGAACATAGAAGATCATTAAATTCCTTTTCTTTGGGCTGAATTTCAGTAGAGAATGAACTCTTAGTGGGTCTAAGGACAAAATATTTCTGCATCCGTGAAAAATAAGCAGAATCGCTTGAGGATTCTTCCTTGGTGTTTGTGAAGACAACAAGAGTAGTTTTTTTCTTAGTTGCAGGCACTCCCAGACTTAAGTAGGTCCCAACTGTAGGCCACATGGGCATGGTGTTGACTGTTGTCACTCAGGATGCTGTCCTAGAGGAACTACCCTGCAGTGTAATGAATTACATGTTTTCCTGTCTCCTAAGAAAGTTTCTCCCACAGTGGCCCAAATCCTGTCGTCTGCTTTGTGCTTATTTTGGTTACTGAAACAAGCCTTGCAAGAACTTTCGCGGTACTAACACCTCAATTTGGCCTCTTCCACAGAGCTGGTGTTTTCTCTAGGCTTCTGTTGAGGTGTAGATGTCAGGGGGGCTGGTACTGGACAGTGTGCTATGGAGTACCAGGATCTAGGGCTTTTTGGTGGCACCAGTACGTTGCTTTTGAGTCAGAATGAGAGACGGTGCAGTAAGTTGGTATATTGACCATCATTATCCCTCCCATTTTAAGATTTTTAGCAAGGAAGTGCCGTACATCATTGGCAGAGGGTCAACTCAACAGTGTGCGATTGAGAAGATCGATCAGCCTTAAAATCCTAACTCTCATTGACCATACTGTGCAAGATCATTGAAAAAAGATTACTAATAATTCTGGCTATTTCATGTCGCTGTCGAAACAGGGAGGAACTCGATTTGCAGAAGGGTTTCAGTACTGACTCCCTAAGGGTTATGCTTGAGATTTCTCAGCCTGAACACGGAAAAAGGAATATGCAGCCTTACTGGTGATTTTGGAAATTTTATATTTTCCTTTGTGACATCATTTCATCGAGACGACGACCGACGACACCTACGGGGCAGGTCTCTGTCTCACCCTAAACGCCCCAGTTGCGATCAGATCACGGCTGGTGCAGGCATTTTTTACAGATAAGT